>CM050164.1:6221003-6236003 GCA_027410445.1 Discoglossus pictus | reverse complement strand
GCTAGGTATATGCAAGTGAGCTGGGTATATGCGCGTTAGCAGGGTATATGTAAGTGAGCTAGGTATATGTAAGTGAGCTATGTATTTGCGCGTGAGCTGGGTATATGTAAGTGAGCTGGGTATATGTAAGTGAGCTGGGTATATGTAAGTGAGCTAGGTATATGCAAGTGAGCTAGGTATATGCAAGTGAGCTGGGTATGTGCAAGTGAGCTAGGTATATGCAAGTGAGCTGGGTATATGCGCGTTAGCAGGGTATATGTAAGTGAGCTGGGTATATGTAAGTGAGCTATGTATTTGCGCGTGAGCTGGGTATATGTAAGTGAGCTGGGTATATGTAAGTTAGCTGGGTATATGTAAGTGAGCTATGTATTTGCAAGTGAGCTGGGTATATGTAAGTGAGCTGGGTATATGTAAGTGAGCTAGGTATATGCAAGTGAGCTGGGTATATGTAAGTGAGCTAGGTATATGTAAGTGAGCTAGGTATATGTAAGTGAGCTGGGTTATTAATGCATCTGTTAGAGGAGAATTTATAGTGTATGAAAAAAATTGTTTGCATGAAAAAATTCCAAAGTAGACAGGTAAACCGTTGAATTTGCTGAATTTCTTGCATTTGCAAAGAGTTTTCTCTCAATGTTGACACCCCCTGAAATTCCCAGGGTTAATTAACATAATTTATACAATGAAATTCCCAGGGTTAATTAACATAATTTATACAATGAAATTCCCAGAGTTAATTAACATAACTTATACAATGTTTCTTTTTTGCCTTACAGACATGCTCAGTTATCACCTGAAGTCTGCCCTACTGTGGGAAGTCACATGATGTCAGACACTTTCTTTCCTTTAGCCAATCAGCATGCACATGTACTGCATATTGGATTTCTCATTAAAAATGAGCTATCTACTATGCAAATCTCAGCTGCTGGGGGTGTCTACATCACCCCCAGCACAGTCTTTTCTTTTCTGCAAAAAGTTGTTTGCACCTCACTTTCATATATCTTTAAGTGATCTTCAGGATATCTTTATGCATATTTGGACATTATGAAATTCTTCTACAATGGCTCAGAATATGTTGGCGAGTTACAAATACCTGCCTGGTACTCTGCTCCCTCTCAAATCTCATTTCTCTAACAGCTCCTTTACTGTTGTCTCTTAAAGAGAAGTTGAGGTTTCCAACCCAAAATGACTTGACTTGGGGCTTGAACCCCCCCCCCCCCCTCTCTATCCAGACGCCCCCTCTTATGGAACATTGGGATGGTCAGTGAGCCCTGTTAGGAAACGTCTGCATGGAGGGAATGTTCCATGACCTCTGCCCAACAGGTTTATATATGCACAACAGGTCTGGAGAAAACCCATCCTCTATAATTCAATAAATGGTAGAGGGATGGACTACAGGGTCACAGCGCCAGCACACAAATTATAAGTAGCATATCAGGGCATAATCTGGCAATAATTAACCAAGCCCGTAAGTTACTTTTTAGACACAGCCAGAGCGGTTACAATAAACCTGCCATTGGAGGCTAAGCATTAATAGACGCAAATAAGTAATGTTTGCCAATCAATAAATTAAGTCCATGTGTAAGTCCACGTGAGTGGCCTGATATGTATAAACCCCTTAATATATATCTATATACACGGATATAACACGGAACTAAAAGTTACAAATAATTATTTTTTATTGTAGACTTGCAAGCTTGAGTCTTGCAAAATTAATGCCTTTGATTGCTTTCCCAGTATTTTAAAGTACAGTAGTGTGTGTTTATTTGCTGTTGCAGTTACACGAACAGGTGTTTAACCCACTTTGGGAGTCCTATCTAGTATTCATATAACTTTTTGATACATTTGCCATTTATGGGTTTGAAGGCACTTGCGGGCTTGTTGAATTGTAAAATAAGGATTTTGCGTCTTTAGCACTGGTAACATATGCAGGCTTGAAACATCAAAGGAGGAGATAGGACGCAGTTATGGTTTTGACAACCACAGGGATTTTGAGCCTGTAAGTAGCAACTGGAATGCAAGTAGCTAAAAGTAGCCAGTTATGTAACATTTACAGTCTACATTACGGGTTAAAGTAATTGCGGTTTAAGCAATTAAATAGGGCTCCTAGTGTAGACATCTTGCTTCAGACCCAATAGCGCAGCTTCTCAGATTTCACTGAAGCCTCTGGATGGATGGAGGGATATTTGGAAGAATGGAAAGGACTCTTCATAATTTCCTCTTTACGCAGCAAAAATAGAAGATTTGGGTTTGCATGTTCATCACAGGCTGAGACTCGTCTTGGATCTGAGCCTGCTTTGTACAAGTGTCCCTGCCCGTGTCTCTCAAATCCTCCTTGGGAAGAATCTCTGTGAGGTCTGGAGATATAGCGGCTGTCCTAACTCCTCCACAGTCAATGTCGTATGCTACTCGGCGAATGTATGGTGAGGAGGACCATGGTAATTTCCACCATGTTTGTGTAGGGATGTCCAATTGGGTTCAATTCAAGGTAAAAATTGTTGAAAGCCGAGTAACTGATTTTAAGGCACTTCTACTTTTTTTTTTTTTTTTATAATTTTTTATTGCAGGAATACAAAGTGCAAACAATTGTACAATAATGAGCATAATAAAACAAAGCCCCAACATCAATCATGAGATCTTATCCTTGTATCCTGCCTCCTCCTTTTTTTCTGTATTTACCTCCGTGCTATTGTTGGTAAACCAATGCCTGGATTTATAATGGACCTTTCTTGGCTATATAAACATGTATCCCTAAAACTATCCATAACCTATACTATTCTTTGGTTATTTATTTGTTTTCTCCCATAACCGTCCGTTACAATCCCATCAGGAGAATCTTCCAGGTAGTTCTTGAAATTCAATGTTATGACTTAGTGGTCTATATTGATATTATAAAAAGCCCTAACTTTAACCACTAACTGGCTCATTTACCTCTAGAGAGATACAATACTATTTTCTTTGTTTGTTTGTTTTTCATTTCTTTCCTCTCATTCAATTTTTTTCCCCGCTATCTTTTCTTTCATATTAAGGAGGAGTCTCTTAATAACTTTTACACAAGTTAACTTAACCAACCAAACTAAAACATTCAACCTGACACATCTATATTTAAGCCTTCATCTCTGGATAACATTTCTCTATCTCAATCCTATTGTTGTTCCATCCTATCATACCTGTCTGTCTTTTTCCAATCCGGTGCAGCTCCTCTCCCGGTATCTCCCCTCCGGCCTCCAGCCCTCCCTGTTCCCTGTCAAGAAAGCGAGGGTGCCCTTCCCTCCTCCTCCCCTTTCATTGGAGTAGAGGGATCTTGATATCTGTGTATTCTAACCAGGGACCCCAGATTTCCAGGTACTTGGGGATTGAATCCGCCAGTGAATGGGAAATCCTTTCATTAACCGCTAAGTAGTGAATCTTAGCTCGAACTGCCCCTATCTCTAGTGTCTTTTTCTTCCAGCTCCTGGCAATATGTGATTTTGTCGCTAAACAGATAAATTGTAAGAGTCTGTTGTATGGGGTAGAGAGGGAGGCTACCGGCATCCCCAGTAGACTAGCTTCCGGGGTTACTTCAATATGATATCCAAATATATTGTCTACCAAGTCACCCACTGCCGTCCAGAGCCGCTGAACTTTTGGGCAGCTCCACCAGGTATGGTAAAACGAGCCCAGCTCTGAGCATCCTCTAAAGCACTTCGGACTTTCCGTCTTACTCCATTTAGCTAGTCGATCCGGGGTAATGTACGCTCGATGAAGGACCTTAATTGATGTCTCTAATAAACTATAATTTAGTGACCCCCTCATGAGATTGGCCCAGGAAGTCTCCCACGACTCAATCTCCCAGTTTCTGGCTATATCCTTTTCCCATTCCCTCATATATTTATCTTTGACTAGCGTTTTGGGGGTATTGAAGACCCCGTATAGTTCCCCTATCACACCTCTTGTAAGGGGGGCTTTTTCACACATTCTAGAGAACCTATTGTGAGAGGGGACCCTGAACTCCTAAGTAGCCTATCCACAACGTACCTAAATCAGCAAAAATTATAATGCTCAAAAAGGGGGATGTCATATTCGTCTCTCATAGTCTCGAATGTTAACACCCGACCATCTCTCAACCAATTACCCAATCTATCGAGTTTGTTGTTTTTCCACCATTGCCGAAAGACCTGTGAGATACCTGCCGGAGTTAGTGGGTGCGTAAATATAGGCGTTAAGTGGGGTAGAAGGTCTGTATGATTGAAGGCCCAGATTAGATTAGCCGCGGAGTTCCTTATCATAAGGTTGGCAGATTTTTTAATCTCTGTGGGAAGTGGGTGAATCCAGACCGCCGTGTCCCATGTATAGGGCATCATGTCCTGGCTTTCAACAAACATCCAAGCCGGATGTGCTTCGGGTAAGTGGGCCTGGGGGACAAAAGGTAATTGTGCTGCACGATAGTAAAGTTTTAAGTTGGGACACGCCAGCCCCCCCCCTGGATTTGTGTTTGTACATGTTATTTTTCGCTATCCTGGAGGGACCCCCACCCCAGATAAAACGGAAAACCCTGCTTTGGAAGTTTGAGAGGTCTTTCATATGCATCTGGATCGGAAGAGATCTAAATAAATAAAGCAGTCTAGGTAAAACGTTCATTTTGACTGAACTAATCCTACCGAGCCAGGAGATGTTATAATTTGCCCATTTTATCATCTCCTCCTGAAGTAAGCGGAACATTGGCCGGTAATTAGCCTTGTATAAATCTTGTATTTTAGCTGTCAGCCAAATTCCCAGGTATTTAATCACCTTCCCGGCCCACTGAAACTTAAAACTCTGTGTAAGGGATTCTTTCTCTGGGAGTGGGATATCTAAGGCCAGTGCTTCAGTTTTTTCTACATTAATTTTCAATCCTGAAAGCACCCCGAATTGTTCAAGTTTTTGCATCAGAGGTGTTACCGACGTCAATGGCTCCGAGATGGAGCACAATAAGTCGTCCGCAAAGAGCGATACCTTGAAGAAATGTGACCCAACTTGGATACCCTTTATCTCTGGGGACGCTCTAATCGAATGGGCCAGGGGCTCAATTGCCAACGCAAACAGGAGCGGCGACAGAGGGCAACCCTGTCTCGTCCCCCTCTGTATGCAGACCGCTGGCCTCCCCCCGCCCGGAAGTCTTAAATTTGCCTTAGGGTCTTTGTAATAAGTCCGAATTAGGTTTAAAAATTTCCCTGAAAAGCCAAATTTTGTCAGCGTAGCCATGAGAAAAGGCCATTCCAGGGAGTCAAAGGCCTTCTCCACATCCAGAGAGAGCAGGCAGGCCGGGGTGTTACTTAATTTAGCATGATGGACTAAGTTTAGGATTTTCCTGATGTTGTCCCCTGCTTGTCGCTCTGGGATAAATCCCACTTGGTCTTTATGAATCAAGGAGAGGAGAAACCCAGCTATCCTATCCGCCATGATCTTGGCTAGAAATTTGATGTCACTGTTGAGGAGTGAAATCGGTCTGTAGTTCTTGGCTTCTAATGGGTCCCTCCCCTCCTTGGGGAACAAGACCAGGTCAGCTTTGTTGAGTTCTGGAGGGATTGGTAGGCCCTCCAGTATTGTATTATATAACGTGGTCAGGTACAGGGCCAATGTGCCAACAAATTTGTTGTAGTAAGCGTTCGTAAAGCCATCTGGGCCTGGGGCTTTGCCTAATTTAGATTCTAAAATAACCTTGCTCACTTCCTCCTGGGAGATTGTTTTATTCAATGAGGTAACATTCTCCTCGGTTAATTTAGGCAGATCCAGGGAGGCTAAAAATGATTGTGTTTCCCACTGGTCTAGGGAGTTCGAGGCTTTATACAGCTTACTATAGTACGCCTGAAAGATGTCCTGAATTTTAGAGGGGTTGGAGGTCACAAGCCCCTGGGGTGATTTAATTTGGCAAATTCTAGATTGGTTTTGTTTTAATTTTAATTTGTTGGCAAGAAATGAGTCAGGTTTATTTGCTTTGCTATAAAACTTGTGTTGCGTAATTCTAAGAGCTCTCTCTGTTCTCTCCGACAGAATCATTTCAAGATCCGCCCTGATTTTCTCAATCTGGGATCTATCCCCTGTAGAATTATCCTGCTGCTTTGCCCTTTCCAATCTAATCAACTCTTTATTCAATGCATCCTCTCGGGCCCTACTTTGTTTTTTATATTAACTTCATGCAGATCCCTCTAATATATGCTTTGTGGGCCGCCCACACCCAGCCTATTCCTACATCTCCCTTAGTGTTCTCCCTAAAATACATCTCTAGCTCTTGCTGGATCTTGTTTTTGAATTGAGGAGATGCTAGTAGCAAGTCTAGGGTGATTTTGACAATTGAGTGATCTGACCAGGTACACGGAATAATCTCTGCATCCTTTGTCTGATCAAGGAGCGAAGCGTCTATGATGATATAGTCGATTCTTGAATACGAGTCATGAGGGGCTGAATAGAAAGAGTACTCCCTGTCCTTAGGGTGAAGGTCCCTCCAGGAATCTACCAAGTTCAGGTCAGCTAGTTGTGTTTTAACATGTTTTAGTTTATTGGGGAGTTGGGGCCCCTCTTTCCCCTTGGACCTATCCAATCTGGGATCCAATGCTAAATTTAGGTTTCCCCCCAGAATAATTTTACCATAGTCTCCTTTCTGCAGTACCGCAAGCAATTTCCGGACTGTGTTATAAGGATTCGTAGGTGGGGCATATAACGCAATTAAAGACACTATCGAGTCAAATATTTTCCCTGTCAGAATCAGGTAGTGACCTTCAGGATCTGATTTTTTACCCTGGAGTACAAACGGAAAGTCCTTATGCAGGAGAATTGCTACCCCCTCCCTCTTAGCTAACACACCCATTGTATAGAAGTTTGAGTATTGTTTGTGGAGATATTTAGGGGGTTTGCTACGTATGAAGTGCGTCTCCTGTAGGAAGATTACTGAGGGGCGATGCTCCCTGTATGTAAGAAAGGCTTTGCGCTGCTTATGGGGGGAGTTAAATCCCTTCACATTATGGGACAGTATCTTAAATTCGGGCCTAGCCATTTATCTTTGTCTGTCTGTGAGTGCTATGTATAGTGTGACACTTACATTTTTCCTGCTCTGGGTGAAGTGTTTATTCGAAGGCCGAAGGACCGGAGACGAGAGAAACCCTAGGGCGGCCAGGAGACGAGGTGCACCTGCATCATGGAGAGACCTTGAGAGTACTGAGCAGAATAGAAATAGATAATTTACATACAAGATACATTTCAGAGAAAAGTACAGAGATACATGTGTCAGCAATAACATAACAATTTCAACTTTTTCATCCATACTAATACTTTTTCCTTGCGCTCTAGCGCGCTTGGAGGGCACGAGGATCCTGTCCTCCTGCATAGTGCCCTGGCAAAGAGGTATAGTAGATTTTAACTACTAAACTTAAACCTTGTTTAATAAAAGCGATAGTTTTCTGCCTCACCCCATGGGCCTATCACCCCTTGCTTTGTGAAGTACAAATTATTCCCTTCAGTGAGTCAAAAGAATCCTAGTAGGCTTCAAACCTATATCACACCCTCCTTGGCTTATAGTGTCCATTGGCCTTCTGAGAAAAGCAGTACATCACTAACAAGTCCCTTCATCTCTTCTCTGGGGGGGGGGGGGGGGGTTCCCGGCCAATATCCACTTGAGCATCCCGGCCCTGATCCTGGGGATGCTGGCATGTGGTTTACAAGGCTTGCCTTGAACCCCCATCTCCCGCCGCTTGGGGTTATGAGTTTCTTGCAGCTTTTTGTCTCTTTGGAGCAGGGACTACTGTCCATTGTCTAACAGGCCTATCTCGTTTGTCTCCTGCTTCTTGACCAAGTGGGCGGGGGTTTTCACCCTCCTTCATTAAGTTTAGGGAGGAAAGAATAGTCTGGCATTCTTCCACATCTTGAGCCACAAATCTGTTTCCATTCACTGTAAATTGGACGTTGAAAGGAATACCCCATCTGTAGGGAATTTTGTGCTGGATAAGCACCTCCACAGCCAGTCTCATTTCCCTGCGTCTCGCTAGGGTAGCTGGTGAAAGATCTGCATAAACCTGGATGGTGGTGCCGTCTGGACCTTTGATTTCATCTAGACCTCTTGCGTGATAGAGAATCTGGTCTCTTGTGTGTTGCCTCAAGAAATGGGCTATGATGTCTTTAGGCATGTTAGGGTTCGGGGATGCCCCAAGTGCCCTATGTGCTCTTTCGATGCCGATTTCTCCCTCCTGGGAGTCTGAAAGGATTGATTTTATTAGATCCGAGAGGTAAGGCGTAAGGTCAGTGATTGAGTTTGGGACGCCTCTGAATCTGACGTTATACCTCCTCAATCTATTTTCGAGGTCTTCCAGCTTGAGTTCGAGAGAGCATATTTTCATTGCGTTTGTATCAATGTCTACCTGATCTTGTCTTTGGGAGTCAATGAGAAGATTCCAGGATACTTGTCCGTTGGCCTAATTCTTGGATTTCGTGTTTCAGATCCTGAACTGCCAATGATAGCTGTGGCTTTAGCATGTTTTCAAACCAAGTTTTGGAGTCATTGGAGAGGTTTGCATCCATCATATTCCCTTTCTGGGAGCTCTCAGCATCCGACACATCCGAAACCCCCGAAATTGATTCCGGGTGGGGGGATCGTCTAGCCGTGGTAGAGGGGAAATGTTCAGTTATCCGTCGGGACCCCTCGCCCTTTTTGGTTCTGACCATCATGATCTTTGCCTTTTTGTTGTAGATTGGAGTAGGTCTGAACCTATTCCAGGTTTGAGTTCTCCGATAAAACTGGTCCGTGCCGATGGGGGAAGAGTCCCGGCTTAAGCTGTGTCCCGGCCCACTGGGTAGCAATGTTGCTGCAAGGGTCTCTTGGGTGCGTTTTGAGATCTAGGAGGGGTACTGGCCCATTTATAGGGGTGTTGGCCCTACATTTACCACATCTTTACTTTAATGAGCAGGGTATTCGCCACAGGATTTTGTGCTAACATCTTCCAAAGTCCAGGCCCAATAATTATCAGGCTAAATATTGCCTTCCGATCTTCATATATATATATCTGGTACGTAATCACCATTGTGATGTCGTGAAATGCAGTTATATCAGTCCTTAGTGCTACAATTTCTCCCTAATATAGGGAAGATCTGGGTGGGAGGATGGAAGGCAAGGTGTGGAGAGCCGTAGTCCCTTGATGATCTCAAGGCACTTCTACTTTTAATTAAAACTAATTGCACATCCTCAGGATGTAAGTACCTAGATATCTGTTTAAACTTTGGACCTGAAAACCACCCTATTCGTGTAGCATGTGGACAAAAACGTAGCACAAAGTGCGTATTTCCTGGTAAACTAAAGAGATATTTTGATTATCTCATTTTGCTTACCTTTGGAGACGTAGCCAAGTCGATGTTGAAGGCTCAGAGAAATATATATGTCAAGGCTGTCCGATGGCAAGTCCCAAATAGCTGGTCCAAGCACACAAGCAAAAAATGTCCAGACAAGCCAAAGATCAGAGACCAGCAGAAATCCAAGGAGGTCAGTAACAAGAGGTCAGTAACAAGAGGTCAGTAACAAGAGGGAACAGGAACATGAACCTACAACAGGTAGCAAGAGGAGATCAGAGCAGCAATAAATAGGCCCAGGTGAGGTGTGATTGGTGGTAGAAAGACCGGGGCTTAACAGCAACCAATCAAGAGAAACAGCATGAAACGCAATGAGATCAGCCCAGGCGTGGACCCTTACAGGATATGAGTGGTTCCAATGGGAAAATTATACTGTTTCCTGAAAATAGAGAAATGTATCTGAAAGGTTGTGTGATGCCAAACGGTCCACTACAGTAATATGAGACATATGTTCCCCTTCTGGATGGCTACCTTGTTGTGGTGAATGGGCTTGTGTACCTCAATGAAGCTGTGAGCTGTACCATGTATGGTCACCCAAGTTGGGCATGTCATAACAGAGAGGTCAGACAATTTGGGGTCCACTGCAGAAGGAACTGGCAACCAAATTCAGTATCATTGCCAAGATATCCATATGGATAAGAGCTACCTGAGACATATCGTAGATGTGCCTGGCATGCTGGGCCACGGAGAATCAGAGATGACTGAACAACTGAACAATACAGGTATACAAGGGAAAGCAGAAAATGTGATAAATTGAAGTGATAAATTAAACAGCTTTTTTAAGAAGACTTAGAACATGGAAATCTTAAGTGGAAAAGTACAGTTTCAAAAGTTTCCTCTTATATGAGACATATCCACAGAGGGAAGTGACACCTGAACTGATTATAAATGACTTCCCAAGGATAAGGTCAGACAATATATGTCCTTCCTTACTGTCCTTCGGTTGTGTGGCCAGATTCCACCGCTCATCTGCCTATGGACAACTTGCAAACCCAAAGGTGAACCACTACAACTTCTGCCTCTCTCACACATGGCCATTCCTTCTACAGTACGGGAGGTTCCTTCAAGGACTCAGAAGTCATTAAAACCATTACAGAGGTTCCTTCTTCCCCATTTTCTTTTTTCTCTCCCTTCTCCTCTTCCCCAATCTCTCCCCATGCTTCTCTCTCACAGTTTTACCTATCCATTCATCGCCCGCCATGTCTCGATCCATGATCTCTCCCCACCCTCTTTGTTTCACATGTTTCCCTACACTGGAGTTGTAGCTCATTGTTGTTGTTTAGTTGTTCGATCGTGTCCGACTCTCCATGACCCTATGAACCTAAGCACAACAAGTAAATACTGTATGTCCCTCTGACAGCTCCCTTAAGCACATGCTCATTACTTCAAAAATCTCATCTATCCATCTCTGCCAACCCCCTTCTTTGTGTGCCTTCAATCAGAGTCTTCTTTAGGGAATCCTGTCTGCTCATGATAAGGTCAAAATAACTGAGCTTCAGCCCCATGATCAACCCTTCCAGTGAACAATTTGTCTTCATTTCCTGTAGTATTGATTGGGTCTTCTTGCAGTCCAAGGGACTCTAAGCAGTTTTCTCCAACCCCACAATTCAAAGGCCTCAATTCTCCGGCCCTCAGACATCTTTATGGTCCATCTCTCACATCCGTATGCTACTACTGGGAATACCAGAGGTCTAAATATGTGGAGCTTTGTTAATAGTGTAACATCTTTACATTTTAGGTAGTCCAGACTTGCCATAGCTTTCCTCCCCAGAAGCAAATGTCTTTCCATGGCTGCAGTCACCATCTACAGAGATGGTTATTATTATAATACTAGTCATTTGCCCGTCATAAAACACAGTATAATATTTAATGTGTCTCCCCCACTTGTGTCTCTTTACCCCACTCTCCCTCCCCTGTGTCTCTTCCCCCCTCTCCCTCCCCTCTGTCTCTCCCCCTCTCCCTCCCCTGTGTCTCTTAAATGTATCAAAGATACTACTGATACCACTACCACATAAATAATAGGTTCTACCTTTTCAATTTATTATATTTATCCGTCAAGCCAAATTTTTCACTATTTAATTCCCAGAATATTGTGGGACAGTGACATTTTTTTACATTTATTGAAAATAATTTGAGGAATGACACACTTTCTCTTTTTAATATATTATTAGCGTTTTTTCCTGGATTTTATTTGATTTCCCTAATTTCCCTATTAAATACTTTACCCATTTACATTATTTAGTGTTAACCACTAGGAAATTATATAGGTCGTTACACTATACTATAATTATCAGACTGTGTCACATTGTAATGTTCCTATAGCTTCCTTCCTGGCCTTCTTCTCATTAATATATTTATACACATGTTTAGGGTTAGTCTTACTCTCCTTTGCGTATAATTTGTCATTTTCTATTTTAGCCAGTCTAATCGCGCTTTCCTTGTTGATTTCCTTGTATTCCCGTAAAGCAGTCTCTGTTCCCTCTTGTTTGTATAATTTAAATGCCTGTTTTTTACTCCATATCTTGATCTTTAAATCATTGTTAAGCCACATGGGTTGTGATTTACTCCTTCTACTTGTATTCCCACACGGTATATGCCGATGTGTATGTATATTTAGTAAGGATTTAAATGTTGTCCATTTATGGTCAGTATTTTTACCTATCAGTCCTCTGTCCCAGTCTATACTTTGCATTGCTGCCCTTAGACCGTTAAAATCTGCCCTTTTAAAATTAAGAGTTTTTGTTGCCCCTTACAGTTTTGTTTTTTTAATTCAATCTCAAATGAGACTGTGTTGTGATCACTGTTTCCCAAAGGTTGCCCTATTCCAACATTTAATACTATATCAATATTATTTGTGATGAGTAAATCTAAGATGGCTTCATTTCTAGTAGGCTCCTGTATAAACTGGGCCAGATAATGGTCCCTGCCCCCCTTAGCTGAACTGCTGGTCTCATTTATCCAGTTTATTTCAGGGTAATTACAATCTCCCATTATTAGAACTTGCCCATGCTTAGCTGCATTTCCAATCTGTAACAATAATTGTATTTCCTCACTTTCAGCTTTATATGGGGGTTTATATCATACTCCTACTAATATTCTTTTGGAATTTGCTGCTCCACTATTTAATTCTACCCACAAACATTCAGATTTATCACTAGTCCCACCATAAATATCTTCTCTGACTATAGGCTTAAATTCAGGCTTAACATACAGACAAATTCCTCCTCCTCATTTACCATTGCCTCTATCTTTCCTAAATAGGTAATAACCATCCAGATTAACAGTCCAGTCATGAGATTCATCCCACCATGTCTCGGTAATGCCTATTAAATCCCATTTCTCATTAACTGCTAATAATTCTAACTCTCCCATTTTTCCTGGCAAGCTTTAGGCATTAGCAAGCATACACCTTATGTTATGAGTCTGTAGTTCTGAAGCACCTGCCACTATACTTGAGTTATTTAGCAATACCTCCCTATTGACTATACTACCCCTCCCCACATCTCCTCCCCTATGAGTTGTTAATTCATCCCTTATACCCTCTACACTTTCTAACCCATTACTTATATCTAGTCCCCCCCCCAACTACTAGTTTAAAATCTCCCCCAGCCTTTATACCATCCTATCCCCTAGCACAAAAGCTCCCTCATCATTAAGGTGCAATCCATCCCTACTGTAGAGATTGTACCGAAGTGAGAAGTCAGCCCAGTGCTCTAAAAACCCAAACCCCTATTTAGTGGCCCACATCTTTAGCCACGCATTAACCTCCCTAATCTCCTTCTGCCTCCCTGGGCTAGCACGTGGCACTGGTGCATCTCAGAAAATACTACCTTGGAGGTCCTTGCCTTCAGCTTATTACCTAGTTCTATAAAATCATTCTTTAGGACACTCCATCTTCCACTTACTTTGTCATTGGTACCAATATGCACCAAGACCGCTGGTTCATTTCCAGCCCCTCCCAATAATTTATCTACCCGATTCACAACATGCCGAACCCGAGCACCCGGGAGACAGCAAACTGTTCGATTGCTGGGATCTGGGTGACTAATCACCCTGTCTACCTTCCTAATAATAGAGTCCCCAACCACCAAAACCTGTCTGTTGCTCTGCCTATTCTGCCCTCCCTCTCCTCCAGTAGAACTGTTCTCCCGGCTGTTAGAGGGAACAGCTCTATCTGGCATTGCCATTCCTGAATGGACATCCCCAACAGTTTCACTCAATCTGGCAAATCTGTTGGTGTTTGCCAACTCAGAACTGGCCTGCCTCCTCCTGTTCCCCCTGATTACCCATCTAACAGTAACCCAGCTACCTCCCTGGACATCCTCACTAGCCCCAGCTCCACCATCCATGCTAGGCCCAGCTAAACTGTGCTCAGTGAGCACCAACCCTCTTTCCAGTGGAGCAATATCACAAAGTGCTGCAATTCTCATCTCCAGTTCTCCAATTTGAGCTTCCAGAGAGGCAACATGCTCACACCTCTCACAGAAGTATGGACCCTGGATCATCTGTTCCAGTATTGCATACATATGACAGGATGTACACTGAATAAGGTTGCCACTGGACTGACTCATAATTACAGTGGGGATTTTTTTTTAAAAAGCTCTACAATGTTCTCCCCCTTTGCACTCCCTCTTTTTATTTAAACTCCTACACTTATACTAGAACTGCCCTTATGCTAGAAGTGTTCGCACCTTCCCCTGTTTATATTAGGTTCTTACTACTCACCTGCCCACTAATCTCAGCACAAGTACACACACACTTACTGTTCAGGAGAAGTCACAGAACAGATGTAAGCAGACCACAAAAAGTCACACACTGATATAGCTTTACACAGGCAAAACCACACCCCCTCTCACCTGCCCACTAATCACTGCACAAGTACACAACACACTTACTGTTCAGGAGAAATCACAGAACAGATGCAAAACCTCTGTGTCTCTTCCTTCCCCTGTGCTTCTTCTCCCCCTCTCCATCCCCTGTGTCTCTCTTCCCCCTTCCCTGTGTTGCTCTCCCCCTCGCTCCCTTCCCTGTGTCTCTCTCCCCCTCATGTCTCTCCCTCCCCTCTCCCCCCCGTGTCTCTCCCTCCTGTGTCTCTTTCCCCCTCGCCTGTGTCTCTCCCTCCCATGTCTCTTTCCCCTCTCCCCTGTGTCTCTTTCTCCCCTCTCCCTTCCCGTGTCTTGTTCTCCCCCCTCCCCTGTGTTTATTCTCCCCCTCTCCCTCCCCTGTGTCTCTCTCCCCCTTCTTCCTCACCTGTGTTGCTCTCTCCCTCGCTCCCTTCCCTGTGTCTCTCTCCCCCCTCATGTCTCCCCCTCTCCTGTGTCTCTCCCTCCTGTGTCTCTTTCTCACCTCTTCCTTCCCTGTGTCTCTTTCTCCCCCCTCCCCTGTGCTTCTTCTCCCCCTCTCTCTCCCCCGTGTCTATCTCCCCCTTCTCCCTTCCCTGTGTTGCTCTCCCCCTCGCTCCCTTCCCTGTGTCTCCCCCCTCATGTCTCTCCCTCCCCTTTGTCTCTTTCCCCCTCCCCTGTGTCTCTCCCTCCCGTGTCTCTTTCCCCTCTCCCCTGTGTCTCTTTCTCCCCTCTCCCTTTCCGTGTCTTGTTCTCCCCCCTCCCCTGTGCTTATTCTCCCACTCTCCCGTGTCTCTCTCCCCCTTCTCCC
>CM050164.1:6011003-6216003 GCA_027410445.1 Discoglossus pictus | reverse complement strand
TATCCAGACTTGCCACAGCTTTTCTCCTCAGAAGCAAATGTCTTTTAATTTCATTACTACAGTCACCATCTTGGAGCCTAGGAAAATAAAATCTGTCACTGCCTCCACTTCTTCCCCATCTATTTGCCAGGAACCGAGATGGCCGTTTGCCAGGATCTTCATCTTTAACACTGAGCTGCAGCCATCTTTTGCACTCTCTCTTCTTTTACCCTCATCACTAGGTCCTTTAGTTCTTCCTCACATTCAGCCATCAGAGTAGTATCATCGACGTATCTGAGGTTTGTGATATTTCTTCCAGAAATATTGATTCCTGCTTTGGATTCATCCAGTCCAGCTTTACCCATGATGTAGTCTGCATATCAGTTGAATAAATAAGATGACAATATACAACCTTCTTGCACTCCTTTTCCGATCTAGAACCATTCTGTTGTCCCATCTTCAGTTCTGACCGTGGCTTCTTGGTCCACATACAGATTCCTCAGGAGGAGGATGAGATGATCTGGTACTCCCATCTCTACAGGAACTTGCCCATTTGTTGTTATGCACACAGTCAAAGGCTTTAGAGTAGTCTATGAAGTAGAAGTAAATGCTTTTCTGGAACTCTCTTTATTATCCAGTGGATATTGGCAATTTGATGTCTTGTGCCTCTTCCTCTTCAGAACCCGGCTTGCACATCTGGTAGTTCCTGGTCATATATTGTTGGAGTCGAGCTTGTAGAATCTTCAGCATTACTTTGCTGGCATGTGACATGAGTGCAATTGTTTGATAATTGGGGCACTTTTTGGCACTGCATTTTTTGGATTGGGATGTAGCCTGACCTTTTCCAGTCTATTGGCCATTTTTGAGTGTTCCACGTTCACAGCATCGTCTTGTAAGATTTTGAATAGTTCAGCAGGGATTCCATCAACTCCTGCAGCCTTGTTATCAGCAAGACATCCAATGGCTCATCTCACTTCACTCTACAAGAAGGCTGGCTCCAGCTCCTTGGACAAATTATAGAGGTCATGAATGCTGTTAAGATCCTTCCTGTATAGATCTGCAGTGTATTCCTGCCACCACTTCTTTATCTGCTTCTGTTAATCCCTACCATTTTTGTCTATTACGACCAAGATTTTTTAAATAGTATAAAAAAAGTATATGCTGGATTTTATATTTACATAAAAACATTTACACTATTTTTTGTAGTTTTTCAAAAGTAAATATTTTAATAATTTTGTAAAATATATATATATATATATATATATATATCACATATATAGCTCTCAGCAGCGCAACCTTGCCAAAATCCTTTGGTAACGCAATGTTGAAACTGCGGGCTGGCGGCTGCGGCTGTAGGTGCTCACCCCTACAACCCTGTACAACTTAGGCAGAGAGCGTCATTTTTTGACGGACAAGTTGCTAGTATATATATATAGATATCTCATAGATATCGTTGGGAGCATGCAAGTTGTTACTAACGCTTGCGGGCTTGCGTAGCGAGCCGCGGGCCTCGCGCAGTGGGTGAGTGCCTCAGTTGCTGGCATGGAGTCCATGCCAGCAACTGCGACCCTCGCAAACTTCACGTCGCAACGCAAACAACTCGACACACCAATTACGACACTCGCTAAATTTTACGAGCAACGCAAACAACATACGACACACGTTAACACACATTGCGGCCTCGCAACACTCGGACGCAACTCGCCAAAATTACAAAATTCAAAACACAATACATATACACAGCACATACATAAAAACCTTACCTACAGCAACAGGGAGCATCCAGGACCTCAAAAATGCAACTTACACCTTCATTTCGCTCAAAATAAAAGAGTTTAGACACTAAAAAATTTGATAAGCGACAGAAAAAATGGCCGCCGAACAAAACCAAAACGAGGCTACACACGCAAACACCATACGAGACACGTTACCACACATTACGACCTCGCAAACATCGGACGCAACACGCCGACATACAAACATTTCAAACACAATAAATACACACAACACACACATAAAAAACTTACAGCAAGAGGAACCATCCAGCACCTCAAAAAAACAAGTTACACCTTCATTTAAATCAAAATAAAAGAGTTTAGACACTAATTAGATCGCTAAGCCAGAGAAAAAATGGCAGACGAACAAAACGAAAACGAGGCTTCAGCACTCTCAACACGGAAAACACCACAACACACTCGCAAAACACCACAAGAAACGCGCAAAACACCACAAAAGACCTACGGATAATCCGCGAAGACGCATACCACACATTACCCGCCATTTTACGCCAATGCGGAAGTACACCACTACGCTAACGGTTTGGTCTCGCGCACGCACACTTTTACACTGCACACGTTCATCCCGCTTACACAGCAGCTCCACACCACTAATGCTGCAGCAACATCAAAACAGATTGCCAGCTCTTCAACACAATGCTTCAAAATAGGTCAAGTATATTCATTTATTAATGTATTATATATTTCATTATTATACACCAAACAGCATTAGCTACCTTACAATTTCATTGCCGCCATTTTTTGACGGCCAAGTCGCTAGTATATATATATATATATATATTATATTAATCAATGTTGATATTTTATTTCTCTAGTCCTGTTTCACTTGAAGGGCCTGTAGGGATGTAATTCATTGGTGATAGGGGTGCAGATAAGTACTTAGAAGTAATATTGGGCATCATTTGGTATCTTTAAAGAGATATAATGTAATGTACAAGGCCTAGAACAAGCGGGTCACATGGGAAGCGTTTTGGGGTCACCTGTAACCCCCCAGTCTTATCATTATTGTTGTACTATGTTTTATTTTTATTGAACTGGTAATTTCAGGGGTTATTGACTGAGGGGATAATGAGGTTACAATGTCACTACAGTGATAGTATTAGATAAAATGGGTCTGTTACCCAGAATGCATTGGGCACTGAGTGACACTGACACATTACACTAGAGCTGTCATGTGACAGCTGGAGGACTCCAGCTGGTGCCGCTCTGGTCTAGGCTCCTCTCGTTGGTTCGTTGCTCGGCAACCGCGCGGCGTCTGCTGCCTGGAAACCAACTGAGGGAGCGAGAGAAGCAGAGAGAAGGCACCGAGCACAGCCAGGACCGGAGAGCAGCACCGAGCACAGCCACCGGGAGAAGCACCATGGGCCCCAAACGTCTAAAGAGCTCGGGCTCCCTGCGCACTGCGGGACCTGCACACCATGGAGGGTCCAGGACATGGGAGACTGGGCTGGTCAGCGCACCGCTGGAGGAGGTGAGGAGGGCGGCAAGGGGTTAACTGACAAAATATTGCCTTCATGCAATCTGGGACAGATTATAATGGTATAATAAAGGGTTAACAGCGATGTGCGGTTATAATCTGCTGAATGCCAAGAATGATAAGGGGTTAACTGGGCAGTGTTATATTAGGGGTTAACTGGGCAGTGTTATATTAGGGGTTAACTGGGCAGTGTTATATTGAGGGGTTAACTGGGCAGTGTTATATTAGGGGTTAACTGGGCAGTGTTATATTAGGGGTTAACTGGGCAGTGTTATATTAGGGGTTAACTGGGCAGTGTTATATTAGGGGTTAACTGGGCAGTGTTATATTGAGGGGTTAAGTGGGCAGTGTTATATTAGGGGTTAACTGGGCAGTGTTATATTGAGGGGTTAAGTGGGCAGTGTTATATTAGGGGTTAACTGGGCAGTGTTATATTAGGGGTTAACTGGGCAGTGTTATATTGAAGGGTTAACTGGGCAGTGTTATATTAGGGGTTAACTGGGCAGTGTTATATTGAAGGGTTAACTGGGCAGTGTTATATTAGGGGTTAACTGGGCAGTGTTATATTGAAGGGTTAACTGGGCAGTGTTATATTGAAGGGTTAACTGGGCAGTGTTATATTGAGGGGTTAACTGGGCAGTGTTATATTGAAGGGTTAACTGGGCAGTGTTATATTGAGGGGTTAACTGGGCAGTGTTATATTGAGGGGTTAACTGGGCAGTGTTATATTGAGGGGTTAAGTGGGCAGTGTTATATTAGGGGTTAACTGGGCAGTGTTATATTGAAGGGTTAACTGGGCAGTGTTATATTGAAGGGTTAACTGGGCAGTGTTATATTGAGGGGTTAACTGGGCAGTGTTATATTAAGGGGTTAACTGGGCAGTGTTATATTAAGGGGTTAACTGGGCAGTGTTATATTAGGGGGTTAACTGGGCAGTGTTATATTAGGGGTTAACTGGGCAGTGTTATATTAAGGGGTTAACTGGGCAGTGTTATATTAAGGGGTTAACTGGGCAGTGTTATATTAAGGGGTTAACTGGGCAGTGTTATATTAGGGGTTAACTGGGCAGTGTTATATTGAGGGGTTATCTGGGCAGTGTTATATTGAGGGGTTATCTGGGCAGTGTTATATTAGGGGTTAACTGGGCAGTGTTATATTAGGGGGTTAACTTGGCAGTGTTATATTAGGGGTTAACTGGGCAGTGTTATATTGAGGGGTTATCTGGGCAGTGTTATATTAGGGGTTAACTGGGCAGTGTTATATTGAGGGGTTAACTTGGCAGTGTTATATTAGGGGTTAACTGGGCAGTGTTATATTAGGGGGTTAACTGGGCAGTGTTATATTAGGGGTTAACTTGGCAGTGTTATATTAGGGGTTAACTGGGCAGTGTTATATTGAGGGGTTAACTGGGCAGTGTTATATTGAGGGGTTAACTTGGCAGTGTTATATTAGGGGTTAACTTGGCAGTGTTATATTGAGGGGTTAACTGGGCAGTGTTATATTAGGGGTTAACTGGGCAGTGTTATATTAGGGGTTAACTGGACAGTGTTATATTAGGGGTTAACTGGGCAGTGTTATATTAGGGGTTAACTGGACAGTGTTATATTAGGGGTTAACTGGGCAGTGTTATATTGAGGGGTTAACTTGGCAGTGTTATATTAGGGGTTAACTGGGCAGTGTTATATTAGGGGGTTAACTGGGCAGTGTTATATTAGGGGTTAACTGGGCAGTGTTATATTAGGGGTTAACTGGGCAGTGTTATATTAAGGGGTTAACTTGGCAGTGTTATATTAGGGGTTAACTTGGCAGTGTTATATTGAGGGGTTAACTGGGCAGTGTTATATTGAGGGGTTAACTGGGCAGTGTTATATTGAGGGGTTAACTGGGCAGTGTTATATTAGGGGGTTAACTGGGCAGTGTTATATTAGGGGGTTAACTGGGCAGTGTTATATTAGGGGGTTAACTGGGCAGTGTTATATTGAGGGGTTAACTGGACAGTGTTATATTGAGGGGTTAACTGGACAGTGTTATATTGAGGGGTTAACTGGACAGTGTTATATTGAGGGGTTAACTGGGCAGTGTTATATTGAGGGGTTAACTGGGCAGTGTTATATTGAGGGGTTAACTGGGCAGTGTTATATTAGGGGGGTAACTGGGCAGTGTTATATTAAGGGGTTAACTGGGCAGTGTTATATTAGGGGGTTAACTGGGCAGTGTTATATTGAGGGGTTAACTGGACAGTGTTATATTGAGGGGTTATCTGGGCAGTGTTATATTGAGGGGTTAACTGGGCAGTGTTATATTAGGGGGGTAACTGGGCAGTGTTATATTAGGGGGGTAACTGGGCAGTGTTATATTAAGGGGTTAACTGGGCAGTGTTATATTAGGGGGTAACTGGGCAGTGTTATATTAGGGGGGTAACTGGGCAGTGTTATATTAGGGGGGTAACTGGGCAGTGTTATATTAAGGGGTTAACTGGGCAGTGTTATATTAGGGGGTAACTGGGCAGTGTTATATTAGGGGGGTAACTGGGCAGTGTTATATTAGGGGGGTAACTGGGCAGTGTTATATTAAGGTGTTAGCCATACAGAGGTATAATATCTATTGCTATTTGCAGCCCCATCATGTACAGCAGCGCATATCAAGTAGACAATGTGCAAGAAAGCTTTTCATTCTGAGCCCTTCGCCATATTCCATGTTTTAGAGGTAGCGGTGTTGGATTTTACAGCACCCATTCCTCTCCAGTCACAGGAATCTGCTGCAAGATACTGAGCCTGTAGGTCCTGAATGGACAATACATTACAAGCTCTCTCTGATTGCTTATATATTCTCCTAATAAAACATTCCCATTTTCCTTAAAGGGCCATTTACCTCACTGTCGCTGCTCTTCATGGTGTGGAAGAGCACAAGATTCTATGTTAAAACGGTCTATTGTTTTTTAAATTGCAGTAATAACACAAAACTGTAAATCTAATGGGTCTGTTTACAACACACTCCTGACAGTCACATGATTTATAACCTCTGCCGTTACCGAGTGGTGAACACAAAGATTTATAGTTTGTTTCTGAACGTAGTAATGCAGCTGGAGATGTTCACCCACAACGGTGTTTCCAGCAGTCCGTTCTCTGCTCAGGTGAATTTGTGAAGGGTTAACTCTTTTTCTGCTTATTCTCACTGCACAGAGCTGTTGCAGTGGGTCTCTCTGGGGGCAGCCAGTAACACATGTAAACAGAGATTTCATATATGAATTGTTATGTGGAAAAATGTACGTATTTCAAAATTCCCAAAAGTATTTCAACATGTTTTTAGGTGATATTTGCAGTGGTGTGCTCCAAGTTGTGCTAAATTAACGGGCCGTTTAAGGTTATATACTAACTGTAATGATAATGGTGGGGGGGGGGGGGGGTACTAAATGATTGGGAATACTTTAAATGACAATAGAAAATACTTCATTTTTTTTTTCTGCAGTATTTGAAAGATGTTGTTTGGTAATGTATCACACTATATTTTTTTGAATAAAGGCTCTAGAGCAGAATAAACTGCTTTACCCTTGACCACTATGCAGAAGTGCCTTGCAAAAGTATTCACCCCCTTGACTTTTTACCTTTTTGTTACATTACAGCCTTAAGCTCAATGTTTTGTTAATCTGAACTTTATGTGATGGATCAGAACACGATAGTCTAAGTTGGTGAAGTGAAATGAGAACAATATATACATAAAACTATTTTTTAGAAATAGAAAACAGAAAATTGTCCTGTGCGTATGTATTCACCCTTTTTGTTATGAAGCCCATAAAAAGCTCTGGTGCAACCAATTACCTTTAGAAGTCACATAATTAGTGAAATGATGTCCACCTGTGTGCAATCTAAGTGTCACATGATCTGTCATTACATATACATACCTTTTTTGAAATGCCCAAGAGGCTGCAACACCTAAGCAAGAGGCACCACTAACCAAACACTGCCATGAAGACCAAGGAACTCGCCAAACAAGTGAGGGACAATGTTGTTGAGAAGTACAAGTCAGGGTTAGGTTATAAAAAAAATATCCAAATCTTTGATGATCCCCAGGAGCACCATCAAATCTATCATAACCAAATGGAAAGAACATGGCACAACATCAAACCTGCCAAGATACGTACGCCCACCAAAACTCACGGACCGGGCAAGGAGGGCATTAATCAGAGAGGCAGCACAAAGACCTAAGGTAACCCTGGAGGAGCTGCAGAGATCCACAGCAGAGACTGGAGTATCTGTACATAGGACGACAATAAGCCGTACGCGCCATAGAGTTGGGCTTTATGGCAGAGTGGCCAGACGAAAGCCATTACTTTCAGCAAAAAACAAAAAGGCACGTGGGAGAGTCCCAAAATGTATGGAGGAAGGTGCTCTGGTCTGATGAGACTAAAATTGAACTTTTCGGGTATTAAAGAAAACGCTATGTCTGGCGCAAACCCAACACATCACATCACCCAAAGAACACCATCCTTTCAGCAGCCGGGACTGGGAAACTGGTCAGAGTTGAGGGAAAGATGGATGGTGCTAAATACAGGGATATTCCTGAGCAAAACCTGTACCACTCTGTGTGTGATTTGAGGCTAGGACGGAGGGTCACCTTCCAGCAGGACAATGACCCCAAACACACGGCTAAAGCAACACTTGGGGGGTTTAAGGGGAAACATGTAAATGTGTTGGAATGGCCGAGTCACAGCCCAGACCTCAATCCAATAGGGAATCTGTGGTCAGACTTAAAGATTGCTGCTCACAAGAGCAAACCATCCAACTTGAAGGAGCTGGAGCAGTTTTGCAAGGAGGAATGGGCAAAAATCTCAGTGGTAAGATGTGGCAAGCTCATAGAGACTTATCCAAAGCGACTTGGAGCTGTGGTTGCCACAAAAGGTGGCGCTACAAAGTAATGACTTTAGGGGGTGAATAGTTATGCACAGGGACTTGTTCTGTTATTTTGTCCTATTTGTTGTTTGCTTCACAATAAAAAACAAAACAAAAACATCTTCAAAGTTGTGACATGTTCTGTAAATTAAATGAGGCAAATCCTCAAACAATCCATGTTAATTCCAGGTTGTGAGGCAACAAAACACGAAAAATGCCAAGGGGGTGAATACTTTTGCAAGGCCCTGTAGAACCGTATGTCTCATATTTGCCCGACAATGACACCCACATACAGCGGTATGCTCTGTGCATTTTATCATGTATAAATCACACCCTATTAACTCCATGATAGGACATATTACGGTGCCTGCCCCTTTAACTGAAAAGTGCTGTTAGTTTAATGGGTTAAAGTAATAATGGCCCCACTACAAGATGGGCAGTGCAGGGTGAATAGTGTATTAAGGGGTTAATCCAGTGGTTCCTAAACCTCTCCTCAGGGCTCCCCAGACAGGTCAGGATTCCAGTGAGGCAATTAGAGGCTCCTTGTCTGTTGAATATTAAGATATAAATAATATTAATTATGCTACAGTGGAATCTATCATTTTATTTTCTGCTAATCAACTTCCTAATGTGAAAGGAGACTCTGGATGCACGGAAACCTTTTATATGTACAGTGGGAATATGGCAGCTACAACTGTCAGCACTTTCAACTCATTAGTTTACAAGACCACACCATCCTGATGGTTCAGTGAACACAGATGTGCAGTAAGGGATATTTGCAGATCATTTTTTTCCTTTCTAAATATATTTTGCCTAAATCACATTTAGTTATTAGTATAAGAAATAAAATGGAGAGACATAATTGGTTAATTATTACTAAAATAAGCTAAGTTTGAAGCCTCTGTGTTTACTCACTGAAACCTTCCAAATAGTCCCAACAAAGCTCCACCCCCTGTACTTCAAACGCACAATGTGTCTATAGTACTAGATGTACTAGCCATTGCTTCAGTGACCTCATCTATCCATCTCTGTCTCTGCCGTCCCCTCAATCTTTCCCAGCATCAGAATCCTGTCTTTTCATGGTATGGACCCAATATTTGAGTTTCCGCCTCATGATCAATCCTTCCAGTGAACAGTTTGGCTTTGTTTCCTGAAGTAATGATTGGATGTTCTTGCAGTCCGAAGGACGCTACGCAGGTTTCTCCTACACCACAATCTAAAGGCGTCAGTCGTAATAACAGATGCCATTTCATCTCCGCAAAGCCTCCTTTGTATTCTAAGATGACAGATTCTGGGAAACACCACTTACTTTATTGAAGACATTGGGAAATGTAACCCCCTTTTTTCAGGGGTGCACTAAGGTTATATGTTTCAGGGGTCACAGAGGGCACTCAGGGTTATCCTGGATAACTAGAGAAGGAGTATTGATCCAGGGAGATGTCCAATCGCCAGTATCTGGGGTCAGGAAGGGATTTGTTAGTTTCCCTTATGAGACAATTGGCAACATATCACTTTTTTTCCTGTTTGCTTCCTCTGGATCAATAATCAATTAACCCGCATATTACAGATCAGAGGAGATCTAAAAAGGTTGGACCTGATGTACTAAAAGTCTTTTCTCAACCTCAATGTAACTGTACCCTCCTTATATAGTAGCAGTGAATATGTAGTAAGATCCATGTATCTGGAAGTGTGATACCAAGACTTGTGTCACGGTTACAATTTGCTGCCCTGTCTCTCTGACACCCCATATTTCTCATGGCATTCTATACGTCGTGTTCTTTTTCTTGTGACAAGACATTCCTGATGGAAGCTATTTCTCCTGGTACAGTATTTATGGTTCCCGCGGTGCTCCAGATGTTTCTTTATGCTCCTGGGGTTCTGCAGGACATGGAGGGGTAGTCCTTTTGTATCTGTGTAGTTCGTAGGCTTGATGATACACCCTCCTGACAAAGTAGCAGACGCTATCATCTCAGAAAATAGAATGGAACCCTGCAATAAAGAAGAATTGTGTGTAATTGCACTAAACACAATTTGCTTATTATCAAGCTTAGTTATTCAAAAGACGGTGGCGCCGAGTATGGGGTGAAATAAAACTATACGTGTTAACAAGTGCTCTATCAGCTCAGTGTTATTTAAAAAAAATAAATGTTGTTTTTGTACTAAACTTAACTGAAGTTTGCTGTTTTTACTGACCCATTAGCCTTCCTGACCAGTCCATAGAGCTTGGTCTGTTGTCCATTTCCAGAGTAATGATTACTGATTAATGATAATTATTCAGTTAGGGTTCTGTGTATATTGTTCCTATTGATCTATGTGAGCATGTGCAGGTGCCTTGCCTAAGTACCCCCTTGGGTCTGCACTGTTTCAGAGCAGTTCAAGTATACAGGGAGTGCAGAATTATTAGGCAAATGAGTATTTTGACCACATCATCCTCTTTATGCATGTTGTCTTACTCCAAGCTGTATAGGCTCGAAAGCCTACTACCAATTAAGCATATTAGGTGATGTGCATCTCTGTAATGAGAAGGGGTGTGGTCTAATGACATCAACACCCTATATCAGGTGTGCATAATTATTAGGCAACTTCCTTTCCTTTGGCAAAATGGGTCAAAAGAAGGACTTGACAGGCTCAGAAAAGTCAAAAATAGTGAGATATCTTGCAGAGGGATGCAGCACTCTTAAAATTGCAAAGCTTCTGAAGCGTGATCATCGAACAATCAAGCGTTTCATTCAAAATAGTCAACAGGGTCGCAAGAAGCGTGTGGAAAAACCAAGGCGCAAAATAACTGCCCATGAACTGAGAAAAGTCAAGCGTGCAGCTGCCACGATGCCACTTGCCACCAGTTTGGCCATATTTCAGAGCTGCAACATTACTGGAGTGCCCAAAAGCACAAGGTGTGCAATACTCAGAGACATGGCCAAGGTAAGAAAGGCTGAAAGACGACCACCACTGAACAAGACACACAAGCTGAAACGTCAAGACTGGGCCAAGAAATATCTCAAGACTGATTTTTCTAAGGTTTTATGGACTGATGAAATGAGAGTGAGTCTTGATGGGCCAGATGGATGGGCCCGTGGCTGGATTGGTAAAGGGCAGAGAGCTCCAGTTCGACTCAGACGCCAGCAAGGTGGAGGTGGAGTACTGGTTTGGGCTGGTATCATCAAAGATGAGCTTGTGGGGCCTTTTCGGGTTGAGGATGGAGTCAAGCTCAACTCCCAGTCCTACTGCCAGTTCCTGGAAGACACCTTCTTCAAGCAGTGGTACAGGAAAAAGTCTGCATCCTTCAAGAAAAACATGATTTTCATGCAGGACAATGCTCCATCACACGCGTCCAAGTACTCCACAGCGTGGCTGGCAAGAAAGGGTATAAAAGAAGAAAATCTAATGACATGGCCTCCTTGTTCACCTGATCTGAACCCCATTGAGAACCTGTGGTCCATCATCAAATGTGAGATTTACAAGGAGGGAAAACAGTACACCTCTCTGAACAGTGTCTGGGAGGCTGTGGTTGCCGCTGCACGCAATGTTGATGGTGAACAGATCAAAACACTGACAGAATCCATGGATGGCAGGCTTTTGAGTGTCCTTGCAAAGAAAGGTGGCTATATTGGTCACTGATTTGTTTTTGTTTTGTTTTTGAATGTCAGAAATGTATATTTGTGAATGTTGAGATGTTATATTGGTTTCACTGGTAAAAATAAATAATTGAAATGGGTATATATTTGTTTTTTGTTATGTTGCCTAATAATTATGCACAGTAATAGTCACCTGCACACACAAATATCCCCCTAAAATAGCTCAAACTAAAAACTACTTCCAAAAATATTCAGCTTTGATATTAATGAGTTTTTTGGGTTCATTGAGAACATGGTTGTTGTTCAATAATAAAATTAATCCTCAAAAATACAACTTGCCTAATAATTCTGCACTCCCTGTATGTTTTATTTATTGAAAAATGTATCCAGACCCCACAAGAATAATTAACAATAATTAGTAAACATTACTATGGGACACAATGGAGGTTCCAAATATGGCGTAAATTAAAAATATACGTAGTAACTGGTGCTCAACAGTTGGATGTTACTCAAATTGCAATTTTATGGCAGTAAACTTTACTAAAGTTGGTAACTTTTACTAATGACTTGGCCTTTCTGAATCATCCACAAAGTTTGCTAATTATTGATAATCCTTCACTTTGAGTCTGCGTACATTATTTTTATTGATAAAACATATCTGGAAGCAGTCTGAGCATGTGCAGGGGTGTAGTGTAATTACTGTGTTGGGTCTGCACTTGCCCAGATCTGTCCGGTGGGCAGATCAGCTGAATGACAGGTAACAAATTACTCATCAATATATGTTTACTGTAGGAAAAAGAAGTTACAAATAACGTTCATTTGATAAAGTGCTGCTTGACGCTGTGCACATTGGGCTGGGGGTGTCTTCCATTCTAGTGTGAGGTGGTACTGGTATGGGGGTGTCTTCCATTCTAGTATGAGGTGGTACTGGTATGGGGGTGTCTTCCATTCTAGTATGAGGTGGTACTGGTATGGGGGTGTCTTCCATTCTAGTATGAGGTGGTACTGGTATGGGGGTGTCTTCCATTCTAGTATGAGGTGGTACTGGTATGGGGGTGTCTTCCATTCTAGTATGAGGTGGTACTGGTATGGGGGTGTCTTCCATTCTAGTATGAGGTGGTACTGGTATGGGGGTGTCTTCCATTCTAGTATGAGGTGGTACTGGTATGGGGGTGTCTTCCATTCTAGTATGAGGTGGTACTGGTATGGGGGTGTCTTTCATTTTAGTATGAGGTGGTACTGGTATGGGGGTGTCTTCCATTCTAGTATGAGGTGGTACTGGTATGGGGGTGTCTTCCATTCTAGTATGAGGTGGTACTGGTATGGGGGTGTCTTCCATTCTAGTATGAGGTGGTACTGGTATGGGGGTGTCTTCCATTCTAGTATGAGGTGGTACTGGTATGGGGGTGTCTTCCATTCTAGTATGAGGTGGTACTGGTATGGGGGTGTCTTTCATTTTAGTATGAGGTGGTACTGGTATGGGGGTGTCTTCCATTCTAGTATGAGGTGGTACTGGTATGGGGGTGTCTTCCATTCTAGTATGAGGTGGTACTGGTATGGGGGTGTCTTCCATTCTAGTATGAGGTGGTACTGGTATGGGGGTGTCTTCCGTTCTAGTATGAGGTGGTACTGGTATGGGGGTGTCTTCCGTTCTAGTGTGAGGTGGTACTGGTATGGGGGTGTCTTCCGTTCTAGTATGAGGTGGTACTGGTATGGGGGTGTCTTCCGTTCTAGTATGAGGTGGTACTGGTAGTCCCATAGCTTGGCACTCACTGTCTTCTCCATCACACAGATGCATGATGTAGCTTTGGAAGGAGAGGAGAGAAGGGTAGTCTTGTCTAATTCCCTCAGCTCTTTCCTAATTTGAATCTTGTGGGAGATTCTCTAACAGTTTATTGCTTGAATAGTGATTTCCTCAAGATTGGTTAATAGGCTCAGTCTCCATAAGTTCTGTGATGGCTTTTGATGATGTGTCCAGTTTCCAATGTAAGTTGTGTCCAGATATGGATGCGGCCGCTATGTCTCCCTGCCACGGTGAACCTTGATCCAGACCAGTAAACACTGGAATATGACTTTAATGCTGCGGACATACAAAGGTGAAGAAGACTGGGGAACCCATGATCTTAACCACAGACGGCAACCTTAGCTACTGTGCCATCTCAAGTTGCTAGAATAGTTACAAATCACTTTGCAACTGCCATGATTCAAAACTTCGCTTGACTTCAATTGATTATAACTTTATGAATTCAGCATCAATGAAAACACTTTTTTTTCCCTCATGCTTTTTCACCCTCTATTTAATGGCGCAGAGGACATCTGGGGTCCTTTTACATGTGAATGCAACTTTGAGTGTGTGGGAACATAAAGAGGAAGGAGTTAGGTGCTCTCCTGAGGCATTGTACATTGACGACCTGTCCATCAACTATAACAGTAATATTAGATGGTATGTAGGTTTGATACTGGAGACAATGTGAGAAGCTGACTTTAGGACTTATTCATTTTAATCCAAGAAGATATTGCCAAGAGGCATCAAGGGACTTTGCATGGAATTCAGCCAGGTGGTATGCCCGGGTATCATCTGTGGAGAGGAGATGTTTGAAGCCAAAGGAATTTACCAGATATTTCTGAGCAGTAGAGATCAAGTAGGATAATATTGGAAAAATGATCCTTGGACTTTACATTTTGGAGATCAGAAGCTATTAGTTACAGATTTCTTTGCTGAGTATAGATGGTGGGTGGTCCAAGAGATTATGGGAGTTGTGAAATTTACAATGGAAGACTAGACATGTACGGAGCTTATTTGTAAAGGACAAAGGGTATAAGAGTGGATGGAGTGCATGTGAAGTAACCACTCTGTACACATCATTTTGCTGACCTATTGGAACATTTTTATATTGACTGAATCTTTATATTGGTGCAAGGTCACACAATTTGTATAGCGGGCACCACCACACCCATACCCCTTAAGAGGAGGGCCTTGATGCACTCTCTTGGTTGATGTGGCCAAGGGGGCCCAGAGGAGGGCAAGGGGGAATGAATAAAAAAAAGTTAGACTGCACTGGGGCCTCCCCAGAGGAAGCCCCCCCCCCCCCCCCTGGTGCATTAAACCAGTGGTAGCTACACCCATGTTTCCATAATCATAGTCTTAAAATATAATCACTGAATGTGTCCCAGTATCCATACCCACGCCACTAGGTAACCTCGCTCCGACCCATCGCTATATCATAACCATACCTGGGATCCTACCCAGTTTCATACTGCGATAAGCTTCTGCTGTAGGGGCAGCCTATGAATGATTAACCTTTATTTCATCAGGTTTTTCTTAAACCCATTAGGCCTGTCCCTCAGCCAAACATTTCTGTACATTTCTTGTTATTGCAAAGATAATGAAAGAAGTGATTTTTGTATTTTTTTACATGAACAGTGATGTTGTATCTTTAGTAGTCGGACACCTTTGCACATACTTTACTACAATCCTGTTAGGAAACGGTGGTTAAAGGACCACAGAAAAGCTTAGAGGGAGACGTTTTAATTATATGACTTAGTGCAACATCTAACATGGCGATACGTGGCATTTACAGTCTGGCCACGGTTGTGTTCCCATTTAGGCGTCTGGCCACAATATTAATTCATGTTGTGTTATTTGTGGGGATCAGACCGGACCTTTACCTATCCAGATACAACACCGGATTACTGAAGAGCAGTGTTGGGTCGTCCAGTAAAGTGATTAGATATTTCCACCAGTCTGTGTCATTTTCTAAATTTGTCCTTGATTCTGTCTGGTCCGTTTTGAATAAAAAAACTCTGTCTCTGATTTAGGTTTTAATGCAGATTCTGCTATACTGCTACGGTCTAAGTGCTCAGTGTCACTGCTAAATACAGGCAATTATCTGTTACATTCACCCAATTAGATGGATATGGGAGGTTTCTGAATATTACTAGGTATATAATATCCCTGGGTATCTATAAACTTATATATACTATAATTTATTAAGAAGTGCTTATTTAATGCCTAAAACCAAACAAATAGTCCCTGCATGGGTCTTACCACTGCAGTGTATGCAGACACAGACTCTGTAGGGCTGGATATGCAGTGTAGTGTCCTAGCCTATCAGGGACCACATCTCAGCGGCATGTTGCTGAGAGTTTGTCACTGATTGGTTAGTATGAGATACTGCAGAGTCTTTGTCTTCGGCCGCTGCAAAGGGCAGACCAAACAGGAAATATTTTCTTGATTCAGTGAATACAGACCTTAGAAACACTTAATAATAAAATATAATACATAAAATTAAATGGATACACTTGTATAGTATTTAGCTAGTAACACCCAGACCTTCCATGTCCCTTTAAGAAGAAATGAGCGTGCTATAAAATGCAGTTTGTTATAACTATACATTACTCAAAATAAGCAGCACTTAAAGGTAACAAGTGAAGATAAAACTACAGGCAAGACCTCGGGTATCATATCGTAATGTTTATATGTACAGATACCACAGTATCCACATGTCACGGGTAAATTACAATATCTATGACTGCTTTGTTACTTAGTTTTATCAGACATATTCACTTCATTTAGATGACATGCAAACAATTTAATCGCTTATTACAAAAAAAGTTCCTGCAAATATATTTTGCAGCATAACTTGTTTGTTTGTGCAGCTCCCTAATATTAAAACATCACATTAACATATGATTTGTTTACCCTTAGATCCGTATATATTATTTAGGATAAGGAACTACACAGTCCCACAATTCAACTTGTATCTTGTATAATTTAGCATTCTCATATGTACAGAGAATACTAAAAAGCAAGGGTATAAAACGAAGTGCTCTGACTTTGCATTTACTCCTCTGTACATTTTGAATGCTCTTTCCATCCACTCTGGGACTTATTGACTCTGGTCACCCCAGTTCTCGAGGATTTTTTTCCATAACACTACAAAAAAGGATTTTCCATTGAAATACTTCAGGTTCTTACACAAGACACAGCTAAACTTCTATTTCACTCTCTCATCTACTACTGCAATTCACTCCTTGCTGGCCTCCCCATCACCCATCTGTCTCCACTCCAATCTATAATGAACGCCTCCAGTAGACTCATCAGCCATACTCAAGCTCGGTGTCTGCGGCTCCTCTCTGTCAGTCACTTCCCTAGCTTCCCATAACCTCCAGAATATGTAAACTCATGAGCCTAACATATAAAGACCTCCACAACCGTGCACCCTCTTATATCTCAGCTCGTGTCTCCATATACTCCCCCAACGGCCTTCTTCGCTCTGCTAATGACATTCTTATCCCCTCCTCTCTTATCCCCTCCTCTCAGTCCCACCGTTTGCTTGTGCTGCCCCTACTCTATGGAACTCTTTGCCTCGCTCCACTAGACTACTCTTGCCTCAAAACCTTCAAAACACTAAAAATGCATCTGCAATCTTATCATGTTCAGCCTTAATATGTACAACTGCACACTCATTGCCTCACACACCATGCCATCTTGTATCTATCGCCGTCCTGTATCACACAAACCCTTTAGATATAAGTCCGTGAGTTTTCCATCTTGTGTCGGTGCTCTGTGTACGTTTGGTTTAAGCATCAACAAGGCCCTCCATTCTGTGCAATGTGTTATTATTGTATTTGCCTGGAACTTAACCCCTGTATAGCGCTACGGAATATGTTGGCGCGTTACAAATAAAGGATATTAACATTATTAGTAACATTATTATAATTATTGATATGAATACTATTATTATTATTATTAGTATTAGTAATAATATTAATTATAACAACCCCTGTACAGCACTACGGAATATGTTGGCGCGATATAAATAAAGATAATCACATATATAGTTGTGAGCATGCGGGCCGTTGCTAATGCTTGCAGGCTCGCGCAGCGAGCCTGCGGCCCTCGCGAAGCAAAATTTACGGAGTTACAAAAGCAAAATACGAGACACGTTACGACCCATTACGACCTCGCAAAAAACGTCCGAAACTCACGCACATGAAAACATGAAAAACACAAAAAATACACACAACAAATACATAAAAAGCTTACCTACAGCAAGGGGGGGCACTCAGGACCTCGGAAACTGAAGTTACACCTTAATTTAACTCCAAATAAAAGAGTTTAGACACTCAAAAATGGGCGCCGAAAAAAACGAAAACGAGGCTACAGCAGTGTAAAGACGCAAAACACCACCAAACACCTACGGATTTTCCGAAAAAGACGTACGAGAGCCGAAAACAAGGTTGCAACCTGCGTGACCCCAAAAACATTATAAACACAAAAAATACACACAATAAACATATACAAAAACTTACCCACAGCAAGGGGCAGCACCCAGGACCTCTGCACACCTCGATTTAACTCCAAATTTCCGAGTTTAGACACCCGAAAATCCGAAAAAATGGCCGCCGAACAAAACGAAAACGAGGCTAAAGGCCCCTAAACACGCAAAACACTACCAAACACCTAAGGATTTCCCGAAAAAGTCAAACGACATCCGAAAACAAGGACGCAAAATCGGCCACAGCCGCGTACCACACATTAGGCGCCATTTTAGAACAATAACTTACACAATCCGGAAGTACACGGCTACGCTAACGGATTTGCCTCATGCACGCACACTATTACACTGCGCACATTCATGACGCTTACACAGCAGCTCCACAGCACTGACGCTGCAGCAACATGAAAACAGATTGCCAGCTCTTCAACACAATGCTGCCTGCATATATTACCTCACAATAGATAAAGTATATTAATTTCTTATTTTATTAATTATTCATGGCCATACCAAAAAAACACAACGCTGCTCATAGCACACAAACAACCAAGAGCCTCGCAATGAGTGCCGAAGGATCTTAAAACACCAACAAAATTTATTTTGCACCCAAACACCATTACCTGCCTTACAATCTTATTGCCATCATTTTTTGACGGGCAAGTCGCAAGTAATAATAATAATAATAATATTGTTATTAATGATCATATAAATAGTGATGATAATAATAGTATTATTATTATTATTATTATTATTATTATTATTATTATTATTATTATTTCTACTTGCAAAGTAATTTCTCTAAATCCTAAGTAAAGTTGTTATGTGTCCATCCCCGGAGCGGTCCCGTGTCGCACGGGCTTTATTCCCCCACCAGCCCCTGTCATATCACAGTTTTTGGGCTTTTTATTGAAATACATATGACTGTTAATATTTTGCACCTGTTTAAAGATTTTGTGTTTCCCTAAACTCCGATCCAGCCATGTAATGAAGCCCTGTGCAAACAGAGGAGATTATTTTAAGGCTAAAGGGGAAGAAATGAGCCTGGGAAGGCGGCAGGAGAGGGGCCTGCAGTGGGGGGCCGCCTGCACTTGGGTGAATGATACCTCTGTGCAATGCTTTGCAGACTCATTATAGGGTTAAACAGAATAAAACAAAAGTCATAAAATGTCCCCATTGCCTGAACAAAAATGAAAACTATAAATTAACCTACTAAAGATATGTGCCTAAACAATATGTTTTGTGTCCAGCTGTCCGGCCGGCCGTGTAATTGATGTCTGAGGCTCTGGGCCGGCCAGGGTGTAATCCCGATAAATCTGACTATACGATTTGTAAGTTTAGCATTGTGTTTGCTGCTGAGGGTGTGATTTATAGGGTAACCGCCACCTCATAAAATGGCTTTAGAGTAATGGGAAAAACATCTCTGCGTATTAACCTGCTCACTGCCATGGAGGCTGCCTTATGGCTTCTGGGCATTAAAGGGATAGGGAAGGTTCTGTATGGGTCTGCCCTCTGCGGCTCATGAAGACTCAGACTCTGCTGTACTTGCTGTGCTGTGTCTCATACCAATGAACCAGTAGATTTGAACTTAGCCATATTTTCTGCAGTAAATCATTTATAAGATATTCAACATAATTTGTGTGGCTCATTTATCCTTAATTCTATTAATTCATCTCCAAATACTTGTTTGATAAATAATATATGTTCTGTGTTGTGTAGTAACAATCATCTACCCTGCGGCTGTGGCGTCCGTGCTCCTGCCTTAGCGGTGTACACAGACTCCAGTTGTTGCATATGGACACCAGGGCTCCGGGGAATGAGCAGCTTTATAGCTGGAATCTGTCTGGTACCAATTTATCTAAGAGGTCAGGGATTAACACAATGCAATATTCTGATACATTTGTGCATTACAGGTAAATACTATACAATGTGTGCTGTGATGGGAGCTTTACTGGTACGTGTGTGTGTGTATGTACATTCATATATACAGTGGATATAAAAAGTCTACACACCCCTGTTAAAATGTCAGGTTTCTGTGCTGTAAAAAAATGAGACAAAGATAAATAATTTCAGAACTTTTTCCACCTTTAACGTGACCTATAAACTGTACAACTCAATTGAAAAACAAACTGAAATCTTTTATGTACAATGAAGAAAAAATAAATAATATGGTTGCATAAGTCTGCACACCCTCTTATAACTGGGGATGTAGCTGTGTTCAGAATTAAGCAATCTCATTCCAAATCGTGTTAAATAGGAGTCAGCATACACCTCCCATCATTTAAAGTGCCTCTGATGAACCCCAAATAAAGTTCAGCTGCTCTAGTTGGTCTTTCCTGAAATTTTCTTAGTCACATCCCATAGCAAAAGCCATGGTCCACAGAGAGCTTCCAAAGCATCAGAGGGATCTCATTGTTAAAAGGTATTAGTCAGGAGAACGGTACAAAAGAATTTCCAAGGCATTAGATATACCATGGAACACAGTGAAGAAGTGACATTACCAAGAACTGGAGCTCCCTCCAAAATTGATGAAAAGACGGGAAGAAAACTGGTCTGGGAGGCTACCAAGAGGCCTACAGCAACATTAAAGGAGCTGCAGGAATATCTGGCAAGTACTGGCTGTGTGGTACATGTGACAACAATCTCCCGTATTCTTCATATGTCTGGGCTATGGGGTAGAGTGGCAAGACGAAAGCCTTTTCTTACGAAGAAAAACATCCAAGCCAGGCTACATTTTGCAAAAACACATCTGAAGTCTCCCAAAAGCATGTGGGAAAAGGTGTTATGGTCTGATGAAACCAAGGTTGAACTTTTTGGCCATAATTCCAAAAGATATGTTTGGCGCAAAAACAACACTGCACATCACCAAAAGAACACCATACCCGCAGTGAAGCATGGCGGTGGCAGCATCATGCTTTGGGGCTGGAACTGGGGCCTTAGTTAAGATAGAGGGAATTATGAACAGTTCCAAATGCCAGTCAATATTGGCACAAAACCTGAATCCCATTGAAAATCTGTGGAGTGATCTGAAGAGGGCTGTGCCCAGGAGATGCCCTCGCAATCTGACAGATTTGGAGTGTTTTTGCTGTGATGGGAGCGTTACTAGTATTTGAGTGTGTACATTTATATATACACTGTGTGTTGTGATGGGAGTTTTTTATTTTTTTCAAAGGTTTTTATTAGGTAACCAAATAAACAGGAGGATAGCATAAAACTGTGATGGGAGTTTTAATGGTATGTGTGTGTACATTCATATATACAATGTGTACTGTGATGGGTAAAAGGCACACAGACAGTGTGCTGTGATGGGAGCTATACTGGTACAGTGTTCTAGACTTGTCAGGCTGGGTACAATATAAATGCGCAGCATTACACCATTTTCATTTTTCAAGCTTTTTAAAAGTATATGGAAGGTTCCTGCGTTACTAGGCACATAATAGACTTTTATTTCTATTTACATTTATGTACTTTACTTTATTAAGAAGTGCCTTTTTAAAATCTCTATTTACTGCCTAAAATCAAATAAATCATCCCTGTATGGGTCTGCCCACTGCAGCGTATACAGACACAGACTCTGCAGTACTGAATGTGCGGTGTGTCATACTAACCAATCGGTGACATCTCTCCCCAACATTCTGCAGCATGTTGAGATGTGTTCCCTGATAGGCTAGGACATTACACTGCACATGGCACATCCACCATACAGTAAAACAGATCTTATAAGCACTTTTTAATAACATCAAGTCCATGTCCATTAATAGAGACCCAGGGGTATGATATACCTTGTAACACCCAAGAGCCTCCATGTCCATTTAGATTTTAAAAGGACACCACAAAATACATTGTTTTCTGTTTGAGCTTCCTCAGCTCAAGTCCTGTAGTAAAGTGATTCTCCCGAGACGGGTGCGCCTCATTAGTCATTAGATAAATTACAGATATCTTATTGACCAATGTATGTGCAGTTAAGGTGTGCTCTATACAAGCCACCGCAAAACTAAATGGGAAAGGAGTGTATCATCTGCCTGATCAAAATGTTGTGGATCTCCGAGCCGGACCCATGGGCATCGGATGGCTACCCGCGGATCCCTAGAGAGTCCCTGGTCTGGTAATGTGCCTCTAGAGTGTCGTGTTGTTCAGTAATCGCACTTTAGGTAAAATCTCACTTAGATTAGGGAATAATATGTAGTGACCACTTGTTGTCGTCTCTCCGTGACCTTATGGACAGCAGCACGCCAGCCATTGCCCCTCAGACCTCATTACTACCGATCACTAGTAAGCGTTTGCCGCGGGAGGAATATAAAAGCTCCGTAACCCACGTGTCACGTATTGGAAGGCTAGTTCATTCTCATGTGGGTGTTTTTTAGTGTGGTAGCCCATCATTTAAGGGTGAGCGTACCTTATGAAGCAAGGTTGTGAACATGATGCATTGTGGGTGGGTATTTTTTTGCCCTTCTCTCATATTCCCATTAAAGGTATTTGGAAGTCTCCTGGACTATGAAGCATCTGATAGGGGGAGAATCAGTAATGTTATGACAAAAAAACAAACATTAATAAACTTACCCTAAAGTTTGCAAAATGTCTTCAGTTGAATTTGAGAAGCACCCCCCAAAAACCAGGCTAAATTAGCATAAAATTCATTAAAGGTTGTGGCCAATCAGAAGCCAGTACAACAATGTATCTGTTTCCCTCTCACTGGCTGAGACCAAGCTGTTTGGAAGGCAGCCGTGATACTGAGAGCTCATTGGCTAGAACATAACTCCGCACAGCTCATTGGCTAGGACACCCCAATAATTCTTATTTAAATTCCCAGCTAAGCTACGTTTGAGCTGCACTGTGCGCTGGATTTTCACTGTAGCGCTTTATAAATATATAAAAATAATGTCTAAATTCATAAATAATGATAAGATTATATAATAGTGCATACGCGGTGAGCGACTGCGCCAAAGGGGCTGTAACGGACATATTGGGTCTCTGTATTCCTCACAGACAGACTGGGTGACACTATTTCTTGTTAATACTTTGGATGGCAACTTAAAGTCATTTACAAGAATACACGAAAAAATGCATTTTTCTTCCAAAAAATATTTCCAAAATGCGTTGGTTATTCCTAACAGATTATACACTTTTTAGTGTTGGAAATAAGGAGATTTTGGTATTACTTCGAGCTGTACCATTGAGATGTATATATATATTTTTTTAAGCAAAAGCTTTTGAAAATGTGACGTATCGATATACATTGGCTGCTAATATTGTTCACTTAAAGGGACCCTGTCACCCCAACAGGAAGTTCATTTCATTTTATAGATTATTAAAAACTGGCTGAACATTGTACTAGCAGTTGTTTTCTACAGGAAATAGTCTCTGAATATATTTATTAATTGATTTGTCCTGTATGCTAATGTGCGGCTCAGAGTACTTGATAAGGGAGAGGGGTCCAACTACCAGATAATATTGGGGGTCTTTTTTGCCCACTACAGAAATAGACAGGCAGACTGTAATCTTAGTTAGCACATCAAAGCAGATAATTAATATGCATGAGCCTTTCATACAGCAACAACAACATGGAATATCCCAGGATTGATTCACTTTACAAAAAATGGATAACACAACATGGAACAAACCCACAATCTATAACCTGAAGCACTAGACCTGCTAATATGGGAATATGAAAGGGGTGCTCCTGGCTCCTTCGGCCTGGCTCCTTTATGAGTCTTGTGCAGTAGGAGGGAACCTGACACTGAAACTAAATGACATTTGTAGTTTATTGCCCTCTCTCAGTGATTATATTCTTGTCAGTACATAATATAACTGGAGCGTGTTTGCCACACGCCGCCGGATCCTGAGGGTAATTGTTATTAAGCCCACCCTCTCCTTCTGCTGGTGAAGGGCTTGTCTACTTCAATGAAGCTGTGAGCTATAGCTATAACCCACTCCAGTATCTCTGCCAAGAAAACCTTCTAGACAGGAGCAACCAGATGACAGTTGAGCACCCGCCATTATTTTGGTATTTGAGCTATCTCCCATCTATGGCCCCCCATATTCTCCTGTGTTCTTCCTTAGTATGTTTTAAGTGTTACATGTGCCTGGGGGTGCTGCAATCTAAAGGGTCACAGATAAGTTGGACACGACTAAACAGCTATACAACAACGAAGACCCCCACCCTGTTAACTTTCTATACATTTAGGTGCGCACCAGGTACAAGCCAAGGCGTACAGATACAGGTTACATATTAGGGCTGTGCTATCCCTGGGACATTGTGTTATCGCTGATGACCGTAGTGACGCTAGAGACCACCATTATTGTCCTGTACTTGTATTATCCAGGTGAGAGTGTCTATCACTGCATGTGTGTTGCATTACAACTTAAATGTAATTACAGTAGCATACTAATGAACTAAACTATATATATATATATGTGTGTGTGTGTGTGTGTTTTGTGCTGTTTGTTTGCTGCTCTTTGGTCCCAGTGGATGATAAACTATCTATCTGGCCCCCCATATTCTCCTGTGTTCTTCCTTAGTATGTTTTAAGTGTTACATGTGCCTGGGGGTGCTGCAATCTAAAGGGTCACAGATAAGTTGGACACGACTAAACAGCTATACAACAACAACAACGAAGACCCCCACCCTGTTAACTTTCTATACATTTAGGTGCGCACCAGGTACAAGCCAAGGCGTACAGATACAGGTTACATATTAGGGCTGTGCTATCCCTGGGACATTGTGTTATCGCTGATGACCGTAGTGACGCTAGAGACCACCATTATTGTCCTGTACTTGTATTATCCAGGTGAGAGTGTCTATCACTGCATGTGTGTTGCATTACAACTTAAATGTAATTACAGTAGCATACTAATGAACTAAACTATATATATATATATGTGTGTGTGTGTGTGTTTTGTGCTGTTTGTTTGCTGCTCTTTGGTCCCAGTGGATGATAAACTATCTATCTGGCCTGCCCCATATTCTCCTGTGTTCTTCCTTAGTATGTTTTTGATGCGTGTTGGAACATTTGGGAGCCCCAAGTTAATGACTGCGCCCCTACTCCACCCTTACCCATCATTCCTCAGGCCATGACGCTTGCAGGTGTTTGGTTTGTAGGTTGCTGCCTGTTGCAGTACTAAAAACGTACTAATAAAAAGTTACACATAAAAAGAAAAATCTTTTTTTTAAAAAGAATACAAATATAATTTAAAAAATCCTGCTTCATGAAAATCTGTCTCTGAGCAATGTGTTGGATTTCACTTTTACCAAATAAACCTACTAAAGGTATGTGGGGGATCCATGGGTTACCCTAAAGTTTGCAAATTATATTCAGTTGATTTTGAGAAGAAATGCCTCTTATAATGCAAGCTAATTTAGCATAATATTAATAATTAGTCGTGGCTAATCAGAGGCAGGTACAACAATGTATCTGTTTCCCTCTTACTGGCGGAAACAAAGCTGCAGCCATAATACTGACAGCTGATTGGCTAGGACAAAACTCCGCACAGATCATTGGCTAGGACGCTATGTCTGCATTGGTGACCTCGGGGGTGGAGCTCACACAAGAAATGTCAAATGTCCTTTGAATGACAAATATACAGAACTCCTCAATAAAATGACTTGATACGACATGCCCAATCAGACACAAGATAAGAGACACACCCAATCAGACACACCATACGAGACAAGCCCAATCAGACACACCATACGAGACACGCCCAATCTGACAACCTTACACACAGGATATCACAGCACACCGTGTATATATGAATGTATACACACACGTACCAGTAAAGCTCCCATCACAGCACACAGTGTATATATGAATGTACACACACACACACACACGTACCAGTAAAGCTCCCATCACAGCACACAGTGTATATATAAATGTACACACACACACACACGTACCAGTAAAGCTCCCATCACAGCACACAGTGTATATATGAATGTACACACACACGTAAACGATTAAAAGCGCCTTTAATCTTGTTTAAGGTTCTATTGGACGGCAGATTCCAAAATTATAAATGCATTGGTTGTCAAGAAAAGGAATGTGGATTATAAATGGCAGTTTATTTAACTAAAAGGACTGTAGTTATTAATTGTACTAGCGACTTGCCCGTCAAAAATGATGGGGCAATAAAATTGTAAGGCAGCTAATGCTGTTTGCCACAGTCGTCTGAGATCCATCGGCGCTCATTGCGAGCCTTTCGGTTGGTGTATTTTTTGTTATCAGAGGGCGCTTTTGCGCTCATTGTAAGGTCCGCTCTGATCTCCTTTTGGCGCTTATTGCAAGCCTCTCCCCTGGTCTACTCTGTGTCCTATGAGCACCGTGGGCGCTGCTTGTGTGGCGCGCGGTGAAGGCCTTTGTTGTTTGTTGCGATATTGTGATGTATTTTTTTTTCTGTATATATACATGATAATTAATTAATGAAATCATAAATTAATATACTTTACGTAATTGTAATTAATACATGTAGCAAGCATTGCCCCGCGGCTCGTGTTTTTTTTTTTTTGTAAGTCCGTATTTAGTTATTGCGTGTTATAGTTTGTTTCTCAAAGTCCCGCTTCTGTGGCTGTTGGTAACCGCTTGTGAGGCATCGTAGAGCCTCCACCTTCGCAAATGCCGACGTTTGAGCCTCCACCTTCTGCAAATTGGCCACTTGCTTCGCGAGGGTCCTCATTTGCGGCCCGAACTGCATCCATCTCTTTGTGCGGGACGCAGTTCTTGCGAGCTCGCAAAGCGTGATGACGTCTCCCAGTTTGACAACTATTATATGTGATTGAGTAAAGGACTATTAACGGTGTAGTTACAAAGTGTCTGTGATCTATTCCTCGTTCCCATATATGATAGAATCTGCAATGTATTTACCATTTCAAGTGATTTCACTTAAAGTTACATTTTATGTCCTCAGTAATTCTGTGTTAAATGATTTACTGTACACCAAAAATGTTCAAAAGACTAAAAGTACAAGCCGTCTCTAGGGGGGCTTTGATGTGAATTTCTTTCAATTTATGTTTTTTTAGAATTTGTGTAAAACGAAGATAAGCAAACGGGAGGAAAAAAAGTATTTTCATGATTATTACTGTTAACTTCATATTTATTGAAATACAAGAAATACAATTTTATAAGCATGAGCGTGTATAGATATGTATGTATGTATGTATATATAAATAAATTAGCCAGAATGATCGCTCCATCCAAAACTTAAAAGTCTAAACACATATGATCACATTCTTCAACACTAAAAATACAGGACTTAATATGGACTTGGCTTTTCTAACACATTGTCACAATTTCCTGTGATTTTTTTTCTCCTTATTATACCATAACAGACTTAGCACTCTTAGTGAGGTGTTTGTCCCACAGGAAAGATATCACTGTGGACTACAATGCTCTGTTTTTTTCATGGATATATTGATGTATATAGTGGGTGTTTATATGTTTTCCCTTTACTATTTTGTGTTTATTCCCCCTATATGTACAGTGCCCTGCAAAAGTATTCACACCCCTTGGCATTTTTCATGTTTTGTTGCCTCATAACCTGGAAGTAACATGGATTGTTTGAGGATTTGCATCATTTCATTTACAGAACATGCCACAACTTTTTTTTTATTCTGAAGCAAACAACAAATAGGACAAAATAACAGAACAAGACCCTGTGCATAACTATTCACCCCCTAAAGTCCCTGTGCATAACTATTCACCCCCTAAAGTCATTACTTTGTAGAGCCACCTTTTGCGGCAATCACAGCTCCAAGTCGCTTTGGATAAGTCTCTATGAGCTTGCCACATCTTACCACTGGGATTTTTGCCCATTCCTCCTTGCAAAACTGCTCCAGCTCCTTCAAGTTGGATGGTTTGTCCAATACAAAAGGTATCAAATTCTACTGCAATACTCATTATTAATCTATGTATATATATATAGATTAATAATTAATATATATAATATATATATATATATATATATATATATATATATGTGCGTGTCATAATTTTATTTTTCATGTCCATTCTGGCTTCCCACCATAATTTCTCACGGGCAGACAACCCCTCTATAAAAAAAAAAAACTACAGACAGGGTATTTCTACTAGTAATCCGTTCATTTAGGATCAATTCTCCAATGACCAGAATAGTCTAAGGTTTTAAAAATAAACCTGTGGGGAACTTGAGATCAAACTGGAATTTCTGACATTTCCTGTTGGAGAGCGAGCCTTTTCCCCTCTATCGGAAGACACCACAGTGGGACATTTTTCCTAAGATAATTGGGTTAAGTAATTAGTTTCAATGCTGCACAGCATATACTAGAACACGAATGTCATATCTTAACTAGAATCAACAAGCGTGTTATTGTATATAAACTAGAAAATTATCATCCTTGTGTAAAACTAGCAAATGCATAAATGTGTGTATGTATATATATATATATATATATATATGTATATATGTGTGTGTGTGTGTGTATATATATATATATATATATATATATATATATAAATATATATATATATATGTGTGTATATATATATATATATATATATATATATATATATATATATATAAATATATATATATATATGTGTGTATATATATATATATATATATATATATATATATATATATATATATATATATATATGTGTATATATATATATATATATATATATATATATATATATATATATATATATATATATATATATATAAATATATATATATATATGTGTGTATATATATATATATATATATATATATATATATATATATATATATACACACATATATATATATATATATATATATACACACATATATATATATATATTTATATATATATATATATATATATAGTGTGTGTGTGTTTATAAAAATTCAGAAAACAAGATAATGACTAGCATATTCTTTAATTTATTACAACAATATAAAAAATACACTCAAGGATGTTTTTTTTTACTAATTAAAAATATTCACATAGTGGATCTTTTCTGTTTTTTATTTTTTAATTTCCCTACAAATTGACATAATTTACAGTAAATCAGCAGAGCATGACATATGATCCTCATCTCTACAAGAAGCAAAGTTTCATAGTACAATCTGCTGGGAGGTTAAATACATATACCCTATTAATAGTTCAAATACATAGGAATCCCACAACATCTCAATAATAAATAGTAAATAGGAGAAATAAGCCTGCAATTATACTCACTAATCCAAAAAATGTTTCCAGACATCACCATAACCCACGAAAATCACTTTACACAAGCAAAAATGACCTCCCTAATGCCACAAATCATGAAGCTAATACTTTTTTCTTCCCAGTTTTGTTTTTACAATAGCACTTAATTTTTGCAAAGCTGGAGGAAAAAAAAAATATCCTAACTTAAAGTACCCTCAGGAGCTGACTCGTCTCATATGAAATAAAGTCAAATAATTTACATGTATTAGCCAAGCTGTTCAGTGTCTTTGTCCAAGGAATGAAAGTAGCTTAATGTGGATATGTTTTATAGATGTGTAGTTATTACCAGAACTGTTTTTTTTTTATTGAGTGGTTTATTTTTAATATATTGATGAGTAAAAAATAAGTGGACAAAATAGTAATAACATTATAATTCTAAGAGTGGCTTTTGTATGGATAAAAAAGCACTTAAAGGGCAAGATAAAATCTCAAACATTGTTGGAAACATATTGTTTTACCATTTTTTTAATTCTATACATTTGAACATAAGTTATATATCAGAAATATAATTCTTAAAAAATTAGATTGTGCTATAAAGTTTAAAAGCATATGCCCATGAATGGCTAAAATGAAATGGTTTATATATTATCAAAACATGACTAGTATATATATTCTAGCTGACTTACTTTAATATTTTTTTAATTGATATTTTTCTGAATTAATTTTTTTATTTTTACATGCATTATTTTAATACTATATTAATATGAATATATCAATAGTGTTGTTATTGTGTTAATTTACTGTAGTTTTTTTATACAGTACTATAAAGTGTTATTTAACTTAATGAATATGTTTATTTTCATATTTAATTGTTTATAAAATGAAAAGCAAAGCTGTGTTAAACTAGAAGTTAAATAATATATTTTTGTTACTTTTTTTATATATTATATTCCTTTTTTATTCCTTTTTTTTCATGCAATTTGCAGAAATCAAAATGCATTTGTAAAAAAAGTTTTTCTTTCCCTAAACTAAAAACATATTTTTGCCAAGTTTTAGACACATAAAAATTCCCTTTATGTCCTTCGTTTAAAATAGATTTAAAGTGATTTTGATAAATAGTTTTCACCTGGAAATTTTGCTAAAGGAGTTGAGGGGCACGGACAGAATGTGCACAACAAGGATCTGGATATTCGGGGGGTGTTGCAGAATTCCTGAGGGATTGAGCAGTGTCGGATCGGTTTGATGCAGAAGAGCTGGATGCACAATACTGGCATTCTGAGGAGCGCTTTGTGTTTTCAAAGGGGTTTTAGTGACCTTTTGTCAGCTGTGGAAAATGATTGAGTGGTGTGCAGTGCCAATTAGTTTTTGCTTTATATGGTTTTGAGTAATATTAGGCAGCTTTAGTTTTTAACATGAATCCTTGTTTCAGATTGAGCAATGATACCTTGTAGATGTTTTTAAATGTATTTTTAAATTATTTTTTCCCTAGAACATGCAAACTTGAATGTAGCATGTGCACTTATAAATAAATAATTATTTATATTATTTGATGTATTTATTGATAAACATACTCATTTATAACTGCACATGCTACACGCCAGTTTGCTATTTATTTATTTATTTATATATATATATATATTTAATTATTAATAAAAAATACTCTTTTATAAGTGCACATGCTACACACATTTTGATGGAACATTTTTTCGTATTACCCTTGGTAGCCAGTGGAATGACTTAGTCAAGCTTGAAGTTCATTGATAGGCCCAATGATGTGTTCTCCTGTTTGGCAAAGAAAGAAATGGTGTTCATCCAACGGGAATGCTAAAGTCTACAAAACATTAACTGGAGTGTACCATGTGCACTTATAAATGATTATTTACGGTATATTATTTATTTATAATAATATCAAATCAGTAGGAACATTTTTACTAGTCATCTTTTGATTTTTACAACATGTTTTTAATCATTTAATTTTACTATCCTTGGTGGCCAGTGGAATGACTCCATCAAGCTCTAAGGTCATTGGTAGCTTCGGTGATGTGTTCTCCAGTTTGGCAAAGAAAGAACTGATCTTCATCCAATAGGGATATTAAAGTCTACAAAACATAAATAATTTTGTGTAAAACAGAATATTTATGTTACTAAATAAACTTAAAAATGTCAGAAAATCACAGCAAAACTTTTTTTCAATATTATTTCAATAATACCTTGTTTTGTATTTATAGATCATTGCATATTTTAGTGAAAAGAAAACAGATTTATTTTTGCAATCTTCTCTCCTGTTCTGACTAAATGCCAAGTTCATCCTAAAATTCTAAACATAGCAATATTGGTGATTTAAATTAAATACTTTGAAATGTTAGAATCAAAGTTTTGAGATTAGTATCCCAAAAATGATTTCCTTTTTCTTGTATGTTAATTATTGTAAAATACAACATGGAAACATAAAGACAATCTTTCTACCCTTGCGTCCTGTAATGTTACCTTTTTATGTAATAAGAGGTTGTGGCATAAATCCAGGGCACTAGTCTGTATACAATGCAACTAAAACCAATTCTATTTTCTTGATCTAGAATCCTTGGCAAATTCCTTTATCGGCTCAGTCAGGAAAATAATATCTGGAGGGAAGTGTTGCTCAGTTTAGCCAGGACTGAGCTGAATTGCTGATCTGTTAATAATGTCATTAAGATTTGGTGCTTCATACTCAGCTGCACATATTATTTTCCACTGTCCTGTAAATCATACCATTTCACGTCATTGTTCCAGTCCCAGGGTTTTTGGCAGACCCTGCCTATCTTTATTCAGCCTTTACCAAAGAAAGTTAATTTAAAATGATATAATAAATATTAAAAACGCTAATAAATATTAAACATGTTTTACACGTTTAAGTCAAAACTATATTTTTTCAAAATTAATATATTTTTATTTTATTTGTTTGTATTCTGGTGTTATATGTTTTTTTTCTGGCAGGGAAAGGGTTTTTATCAGACTGTTTAATATTCAGACAATAGGTATACATGTTGTATTGGTGTGCAAAATTAATTGTAAATGCACCCTTTCATTTGCATCACACCAATACATTAAACAGTTTTAACATGATGTGATAGAAATAAATTAATATTTTGTAGCATAAGCTGCACTAAAACAAAGAAGAACCTGAACCTGAATTGTACAACTCCTAGGAAGCCCTTCTCATATTTGCTATTGTCGCTGGGAAAAAACATAAGAACCAGCCTTGGGAATTATTTTATAAATTTATTTGTAGATTTTTGACTCTGTCACTCCAAAAATGAAGAGTTTTTTTTTTTTTTTTAAGTATGAAAAACTGGCTATACAATATGTTGTGTTATCCATTTTTTCTAAAGTGAATTGCTTCTGTGAATTTTTAGGTGGTTGTTGCAGTATTTACAAATGAGCAGCTTATGCATATTACTTTACTTTACTACTTTAGTGTGCTAATTAGAATAACATTCTTCTTGTCTGTATCTGTAGTGGCCAAAATAAAGACCCCCCAGTGACATCTGGCAGTTGGACCCCTCTTCCACCTTTATCAAGCCGCAAAATCAATTCTAAGTATTTCAGAAATGATTTCCAGTAGAGAAAAATGCTAGTATAATGTATAGCCAGTTTTCCAAGCCCTTTTAAAATTAAATCAACTTCCCATTGGGTGAGTCCTTGTAAAAAAAAGGAAAATAAATTTCCCATTTCTCTTCTTTAAAAAAATGTATTTATTACAGTAAAAGTATTGAATAAATGGCTTCCAAATGATATGATAAAACATTCTGCCAAGCTCATACATATCATATCATTGTCACTGTTTCTGGCTGCATCAGATAAGTATACATATATTCATTTTTATTTTTACCGGGCTCAGATCTTTTAATCCAAGATATTTACTTCACATGATATTGTACACTAGGGATCGAGAATGAAATGCAGACTCCAGATGCTGAGGCTGAAAGATTCCTTCATGAGACGTTTGGGACTTCTCCTTACCTCCTCCAAGATCTCCACCATCCAGATCTCATGGTAGAAAGTAGTACACCTCCCAGAGTGATAAATACCTCTGTTTCTTTATGTACAATCCATCTACCTATCTGCGTGTTCGTGCCATATGTGTGCGATTTATAATAAAAAGGTTTGTAAGATGGACGTTGAAATGTATAGAAGCTACGAAATAATACAGAAACATCTATGGCTGGAAACGGCGCAGCAAGTTTGTCCCACATGGGATGGCGTCTGGTTGGGTGTATCATTTAAAATGATTTTTTGGAGGAATTCTGTATATTTGTCACTCAAAGCACATTTGACATTTCTTTCATGAGATCCACCTCTAAAGAACCTAACCAATGAGCTGGCTGTGCGGTATTGTCTCCAAGCCAATCGGCTGCCAGTATCACAGCTACAACTTTGCCTAAGCCAGTGATATCAACACAGATACATTGTTATACCTGCCTCTGATTGGCCACAACTAATTTGATATTTTATGTTTATTTAGCTTGGATTTTCAGGGGTATTCCTTCTCAAAACTGTCTGAGAAAGCTGGCAAACCTTAGATTAGATTAAGTTTATTAATATTTATTTTGGGAGTTTTTTAATGCAAAAACTTTTTTTCTATCAGAAGCGTTCAGAATCCAGGAAACTTCCATATACCTTTTAATGAAGTTAGGTTTGGACTGATCAATCGTATCTTCATGACCAGATTGTGTATAATCTGTGCCTCCTACATCTTTTCTCCTGAGACTACTTGTTATATTATTGCACTTTGAGGTGTGAATAGGTCTGGTTGTCTTAAGTTGCCAATAGTGACATCAGAACCTTGGCCAGGCTACATCTAAAAGCCTTGGTAACTACTTTGTTGACTTTATAAAGCTTGTAGAAACATAGTTTTCTTTCATATAAAAAAAAACTATATTATTTCTTACTTTAATCTCTAAAAGCAAAATGGCAATCTATATGAGATCACAGCGGATATAGAAATCACTTCACCCCAATGTCTATTCTTATAAACTAATGTGTACTTTTGTATATGTTGGGTGAGCGGACTGACAAAATATTATTTATACTGGATGAAGATTGAGTATAAATTTCACCATACTCCCAACTTTGAAGGGTTTGTTTAATTTAATTTATTAATCCTCGTAGTGCACATATTTATTTTTATAACACCGGAATCTCATTGTCTTTAACTGCACTTGATTGAGTATGTAAAGATGCCACTCTGACCTTAATAAAGAGCAATTAAGTAAATAGGAAAGTTTACAAAAAACTTAATGGGCAATACAGTTGACCAACAAGAAAAAGACTCTAGAAAATTTAACTTTTAATATTAACAAATCTAAAATGGGGAAGGTAATAACATTTCTGGAAAAAAAAAGAAAATGCATTTTTTTCAGTAATTATTATTAAATTCCCCATTTTAGATTTGTTAATATTAAAAGTTAAGTTTTAATGTTTTTCTTGTTGGTCAACTGTATTTCCCATTAAGTATAATCCTCATCTAGACTTCCATCTAGATTAAATGCCCCTCGATCTTCCCATTCTCATAAGCTGGTCACGCAACTTGTATTAATAAAGGATGTCCTGGTTTCTTGGAACTATCTAGAGATATCTCAAGGGGATATAAATTAGCTGAAGAACCAGCATACAGCTGTCTCTAGACGAGAGCTTCTTTCTAAGTGTTGGGGTATCGTTGAGAATGGGGGAAAATTGATAATTAAAAACAGGACACTTTATGGGAGTTTTGGACTTGTTGAGAATCTTCCCCATGAAGTATGTTGAAGTGAATAAGCTTTCTTAATTTAATTAATACATGGCTTTAATTAAGTCACATTCTCACTGCTAATTCCTCTTTAGTTAATTATCTTCCCACATCTATATTTCCTGCTGATCATAAATTAATTAATACCATTATTAATAATTACTGACAATAACACAAAACTTCTACTTTTATAGTAACATTGTATATTAAATTGACCAGGCACAAATGTTTATTTATTTATTTATTTATTTTATAAAGAGTTTTTTTATGTTTTCAATTTTTTATATGTTTTAAATTCGGTTTAAACAAATCCATTTATTATTTTTAAGTAGTACATATTTATACATTGTCAGCTCTACATTTGGATGACTATATCAGAACCCTCAAACATGACTCCTATAAATGATTTCTCAAAGTTACCGAGCCTCATTCTACTGAAGACATATTTTTTTATTATTTAGAAAATGAAGCTCGTTTTGTAGAATTACACAAGAATATACAACTTTAATTTAAATTTAAATGTTAAATTGTTATTAAATGAATTCTGAAATTGTTGGATTACGCTAATCTGGTAATTTACTAGTTTGTCAAGTTTATAATTATTGATAATTTAATAGCAATTTAAATGTAATTGTTTATATTTAATATGAAAAAGAGACCTTAAATGTATTCATAACTTTAACATATATTTGTGTTATTTTTTATTTATGGCGGTTTTCTGAGACGTTTTCTCACTTTTTATCTGCTGAGTACGATTGAATAGATAACCATGACAAATATTATAAACTATTTTTCATAGTTTTTTGGTGGGAGTTATCTAGTTTTGGGTCAAACAATAAGCGGGAGCTTGTGTGTCTCTAAATTAGGACCACTGTGGTTAATTTATTTCTCTATGTTTCTTTGAATAACTAGACTTTATAATGGGCAAAATATTTTTAGAAAACAAAAAATAATAATAAAAACAAATTTAGCATTTTCTAACTTTTTTTTAATGAAATTCCTCTTTTTCTATCTTCTTCTTTTAGTTGATTCTGTCTTCTTTTTTTCTGAAGAGATTGTATTGTAAACCAATAAGATTTCCATTAGTCTTGCTGAAAGCAGTGGCATTGTGCAGCAATACTCTTCCTCTGCCAGTCTCATCCCACCTCAGAAAGTTGATCAGTAGAATCCAAAATTATGGATTATATAGCAGCATAATTTCATATAAAAGGTAAAACAACAAAATAATTTTTTTTTATAATATAGAAATGTTGATGAACAGTAAACACCAGGTTATTTATATATATATATATATATATATATATATATATATATATATATATATATATAGTTCTCTTTAAAAGAGTATATACTAAATATAGGATTACAGGCGCCATTAAGAATGAAGTCATCACTAAGACTTCAAGTCAATAAACGTCTTTGTTTTTGTTTACACTGCTTAAGACGGAATAAAGTCAACGTTACATAGGCAGCATCTTCTTTCTTAGGGCTACCTTGCCATACTTGAGTCATAGTGTGATCTTTAGACAGTTCTTCCTAATAAAGTATTTTCTGGCCACGGCCTTAAGAGGTTATATCATTCGCTGGAGCATCTGCGGCTGTAATTCTTCGGAAAAGCCAATACTGTTATTTTAAGTGCCTGCTCAGTAAATCGCAGACTTTGTAAACTGGTGTTATATTTCTTCCTATTGCCATCTGCTTCTTCTCCTTTTTTCTTAAGAATGTTTGCATTTATAATATTCCCATGTCCCGAGAAAAAGAAACGCTAATTATAGTTGATGATAGCAATAAGTAACCTGTATAAATTGTAGAGATTTACATGAGAATGTGGATTGTACAAAACTGCAGGTAAAGATTTGAACCCAAATTTCCCCCGACCTATTTATTTATGGATTCCATTAAATCCAGTACCCACGGGACTTGTCGTTTATTGGAAAATAGCTCTACAAGCCACTGTGGCACTCCAGAGTTTAGCATTAAATTGTCCTTCTTTTTCCGCTTTTTCAGTCGAGTTCCTTTCTGTTTTCCAAATGACCCCAGTCCTGCGCCGAAAATACTTGTGAGTTTGGAAGCAAATAAAATATGTAACTAATATCAAAAGGTAGAAACGGCATTTGGCAGAGTCGACTTCCAGAGATTTATCTTCATCTCATAAACACCCTGGGAGCACAGGAAAGTATTCTTTAACCCTCTGTGGACCAACACTCAGAACTTTCCCAGCCTTCAAATTCCAAGGACCTGTTCAGATGACTTTTATTGGGCCTTATCCACACCGCGCGGTTTCAGTGTTGGCTATTTTTACACGTGATAAATCATAAAAATTAGAAGTCTGTTTTGGTTGGAAAAATTAAAATAACACAAATTGGACGGTTGTACACTCTTGTGGGTAGACATTCTTGATACAGAATTTTACAAACATAGTTTTGTTGATAACGCCTTTTCAAAATTATACACTTGTAATGGAATCCAGTACTTATTTTTTTCAATGTTAAAATATTTACTGGTTCTTAGTTGTTAAACCCTGAATAAAATAAAATTTAAATGTTAAATATATTTTCACAATATAAAATATGCTGAATATAGAGGTAAGATAGAAAAAACTACAGCCAGGGATGTCATCCATTCATAGATGCATTATATTTCTAGAAAGTCATTTTCTGCCATAAAAGTTCACAAAATTACATAGAACCAATATATAAATAGTGTATATAAATGTTGCTTTATGAATATAACATAATAATATATATCATCTCCACCATCTTTCTTTTTCATATGCATATCGTGACATATACATTTTGTTAGCTAGTGAGATATTTCATATTAAATATTTATTCGTAGTTTATATACGGTATATATATTTATATATATATATATATATATATATATATTACACACCACACACCCACATAGAGAGAGAATGAGAGGTTATTTCCCATGCCTCTACTGTCTTTGTATTATTATATTGTGTTGATTGATGCAAATTTCCTGTGAATTTCAAACTAATACCATTGCCAATACCCTCTATTGATACATAAACAACCCCTCATGTTCCAGTTCACTATCATGATTCCTATGTTCATAAACTGTCTCCAAAATTATAGATTTGCTCTAAAAAAAAAACCATTATGTCCATGGATTACCCAGCTGCTACTGTTGTTAGTCTATTATGTACTTCACAAAAGTGTGCCTTTTTTTTTGTTCTTGAACAGTGGATTTACTCATCTCCTTTCTGGAGGGACGCAGCATTGAGATGCTGGCTCTGAGAATGGAGGTCTGAGAATAGTGTGTCCAAGCTTTATGTTTTTTGACGTTACTAAAGTATGAAAATGGAAACATACTACATAATAACCATGTTCTGCATAGTAAGACCTATGGTATTCCCAGCAGTAACATACAGATGTGAGAGCTGGACTCTAAAGAATTCTGAGTGCTGTAGAATTGTGCTTTTGAATTGTGGTGTTGGAGAAAACTGCTTAGAGTCCCTTGGACTGAAAGAAGATCCAATAAATCAGCACATTCATTTAAATGGAATTGTTTGGGTTAATCTATTCAAGAAGTCTGAATAACCCACATTTTCAGTTATCTCTTCCGAGATTCAAGTCATGTTTGAATTAATTCCTGGAGCAAAGGCCAATAACCTTATAATGTTGTGGAAACCTTTCTAAAATCCAATGTTGCCCATGGCCCTTGTACATGGTGTTATTTCATCCATGTTTTTCTATATTTGAGAAAAATAAATTGTACTAGATTTTGCAAAACCCAACATCCATTGCATGAGATAATTTTAACGCCTGCCAGTGGCACCAATTGAGTATTGCCCCAAAATGTGTTTTCCTTTCCATGGTCCCTCCTTCTGTCTCTGTAAGTTCAGCTTGTTGTCGTCTACCTCTCAAAAACACCCCGGCTATTAAAAGCTAAAGGAAAAGCAGCATGCGAAAAATTCAGCAAATTGCAAACACAGACAGCGGGTTACGTAGGGATTAGATATTGCTGATATTTTCAGATTTATATTTTATGATATCCTGTTATAATTGTGAAAAAATATCATGAAAACAAATGAGAAATAGAAATTACATCCATCCAAATGTTTGTACCTTTTTTTTTTTTTGACAAACGTATTCATAATAAGGCGACGAACTTTCGAGAGATAATGCCTCTCTTTCTTTATCAAGTCAAAAAGCAATACTGATGCAAGTACAAGTTCATATTTGTATCAGTATCTCTTTTTGACTTGATAAAGAGAGGCATTATCTCTCGAAAGCTCGTCGCCTTATTATGAATACGTTTGTCAAAAAATACTCTGATGATTCAACTGGATTACTGGACATTCACGGCTACCTCACTCTCCATATTTTATATATATATATATATATATATATATATATATATATATATATATATATAAACACAAAATAATCTAAACATTTTTTGAATACAATTCACCTATATATAATCTTTTTGTTATATATCACCATCTCAATGGTTTGCATTACACTTTTTCTTTTATTTCATTTTCTTTTTCCAAATATAAATAAAGCATAAAGTGTAAAATAAAATATATAAATAAATATTTAAATACAAATAAAAAAATAAATTAAAAATAAGGGGAGCAACAAGGGATGGAGTGAAGCGCAGCTATTCTGGGCAAGTCAACTGGTGGGTTTACCTCTATGTCTCTCCCAACCTGTTTTTCTCACTTTTTCAGAGAAAAATAATTTTCATCAACTATTTGGCAGCTGGAAAGGCTCCTAATTCATATTAATTATTTGAACACATGTAGTATGGTCCTCTAGAATGTATCACTTTCTACAATCAATATATTTAAAATAGCTAGTTATGGAAATTAATTTCAGTTATTTAGTAGAAAATGAAATGTTAATTAAAATGATAAATATTAGAAAAGTCCCTTATTCAATTATGTAATAACTAATGGGCAACTCATTTTAGAAAAATATATAAAGTCTTCAAGTATTTAACTATTACATACTATTTATGAACTTTATTCGAGTTTTTTGATATACTAATTTCACCTACGTTCTCAGCAAGGTGCATTCATGAGACTTCCATTAGACCCAATGAAAGCACAGATATTTTGACTTGCACATTTCCAGGTAAAATGTCCTCATCCAAAGAGAATCAACAGAAATAAAATGGTAACTCCAAATGGAGCATACTTTCATTCACTAGGTAATAAATTAAAGGCAGTGCTTTTTTATTAACTGTCCAAACGAATTTGCCTGTAAGTAGTTTTTATTTTGTGTTGGTGACAACTCCTTATATATATATATATATATATATATATATATATATATATATATATATATATACACACACACACACACATATACACACACACACACATTATATATACACACACACACATTATATATACACACATATATATATATATATATATATATATATATATATATACATATACACACACAAATATAAATAAATAAAGTGAATCAGAACTTTTTCCACCTTTTTAATGTGACCTATAAAATGTACAATTAATTGAAAAACAAACTCAAAACTTTTAGGTGGAGGGAAGAAAAAAAGAAAGAAAAATAATGTGGTTGCATAAGTCTGCACACCCTCTTCTAACTGGGGATGTAGCTGTGTTCAGAATTAAGCAGTCACATTCCAAATCGTGTTAAATAGGAGTCAGCATACACCTGCCATCATTTAAAGTGCCTCTGATTAACCCCAAATAAAGTTCAGCTGCTCTAGTTGTTCTTTCCTGAAATGTTCTTAGTCGCATCCCACAGCAAAAGCCATGGTCCACAGAGAGCTTCCAAAGCATCAGAGGGATCTCATTGTTAAAAGGTATCAGTCAGGAGAAGGGTACAAAAGAATTTCCAAGGCATTAGATATACCATGGAACACAGTGAAGACAGTCATTATCAAGTGGAGAAAATAAGGCACAACAGTGACGTTACCAAGAACTGGAGCTCCCTCCAAAATTGATGAAAAGACGAGAAGAAAACTGGTCTGGAGGCTACCAAGAGGCCCACAGCTATATTAAAGGAGCTGCAGGAATATCTGGCAAGTACTGGCTGTGTGGTACATGTGATAACAATCTCCCGTATTCTTCATATGTCTGGGCTATGGGGTAGAGTGGCAAGACGAAAGCCTTTTCTTACAAAGAAAAACATCCAAGCCAGGCTACATTTTGCAAAAACACATCTGAAGTCTCCCAAAAGCATGTGGGAAAAGGTGTTATGGTCTGACGAAACCAAGGTTGAACTTTTTGGCCATAATTCCAAAAGATATGTTTGGCGCAAAAACAACACTGCACATCACCAAAAGAACACCATACCCACAGTGAAGCATGGTGGTGGCAGCATCATGCTTTGGGGCTGTTTTTCTTCAGCTGGAACTGGGGCCTTAGTTAAGATAGAGGGAATTATGAACAGTTCCAAATATTAGTCAATATTGGCACAAAACCTTCAGGCTTCTGCTAGAAAGCTGAACATGAAGAGGAACTTCATCTTTCAGCATGACAAAGACCCAAAGCATACATCCAAATCACCAAAGGAATGGCTTCACCAGAAGAAGATTAAAGTTTTGGAATGGCCCAGCCAGAGCCCAGACCTGAATCCGATGGAAAATCTGTGGGGTGATCTGAAGAGGGCTGTGCCCAGGAGATGCCCTCGCAATCTGACAGATTTGGAGTGTTTTTGCAAAGAAGAGTGAGCCAAGTCAAAATGTGCCATGCTGATAGACTCCAAAAAGACTGAGTGCTGTAATAAAATCAAAAGGTGCTTCAACAAAGTATTAGTTTAGGGGTGTGCATACTTATGCAACCATATTATTTTATTTTTATATTTTTCTTCCCTCTAACTAAAAGATTTTAGTTTGTTTTTCAATTGAGTTGTACAGTTTATAGGTCACATTAAAAGGTGGAAAAAGTTATGAAATTATTTATCTTTGTCTCATTTTTTTACAGCACAGAAACCTGACATTTTAACAGGGGTGTGTAGACTTTCTGTATCCATTTTATATATATATATATATATATATATATATATATATATATATATATATATATATATATATATATATTTGAGTGTGAGTGAGTGTGTGTCCGTGTGCGCGAGTGTCCGTGTGCCTTTTAACAATGAGATCCCTCTGATGCTTTGGAAGCTCTCTGTGGACCATGGCTTTTGCTGTGCGATGCGACTAAGGAAAGTTCAGGAAAGACCAACTAGAGCAGCTGAACTTTATTTGGGGTTAATCAGAGGCACTTTAAATGATGGCAGGTGTATGCTGACTCCCATTTAACACGATTTGGAATGTGATTGCTTAATTCTGAACACAGCTACATCCCCAGTTATAAGAGAGTGTGCAGACTTATGCAACCACATTATTTTTCTTTTTTTTTTTTCTTCCCTCCACCTTAAAGATTTCAGTTTGTGTTTCAATTGAGTTGTACAGTTTATAGGTCACATTAAAGGGTTTAAAAAGTTCTCATTTTTTTACAGCACAGAAACCTGACATTTTAACAGGGGTGTGTAGACTTTTTATATTCACTGTATGTGTGTGTATAATTTTATATATATATATATATATTATTATAGTTTTATTATAGTTTATTTATAATGCACCAACATATTCCATAGCACTGTACATAATTAAGGTTCAGACAATAATAAATACAGATTAACATTTAGCAAAGGAAGGAGGGCCCTGTCTTTGAGCTAGGAATCCAATGTCCATGGTGAATTCACAAATTACGTATATAGAAGTATATGTGTGTGTGTATATATATATGTGTGTATATATATATATATATATATATATATATATATGTGTGTGTGTATATATATATATATATATATATATATATATATATATATATATATATATATATATATATATAGTTGAATAATCAGAGTATTGCAGTGAATAGTGATACCTTTTTTATTGGACAAACGTTATACGTTTGTCCAATAAAGGTATCACTATTCACTGCAATACTCTGATTATTCAACTGGATTACTGGACATTCACGATGTATATATTCAAAGAAGTACAACGAAATCTTGAGAGCACCTGTAATTTTTAAGCGTCTTGTAGGTTTTCCACTCTAATCCATTCTACTTCTAGACAAAGAAAATAAATAGAAGCAAGAAGGAAATAAGGGAACTCTCATTCAGGCCCTTATTTAATACCTTCTTATAATATATGTTTGAGAATGTACGTGTGTACTATTTAACTCATTAGTTGCTGGGCAGACTCTCAGGATGGATCCCGTACAGTACATTATACAGTATATTCCAGGCATGCCGTCTGTTCCTCTCCAGAGATTGGAAGGCACCGGGTAGATTTAGTTTTCCGTCTCTGAGATATTATTATATCCTGGCATAAGATGCAGATGAACACCTTCCTTCTGAGGAATTCGTGCACTGCAGAGATGCTTCTCGAGGTGTGAGCAGTTACACAAGTGGGATTCTTTAGAACTTATACAGGGAATAGACATTATAAAAGTGATAACCATAAGATCCATTTGTGTGTATCTGGGCTGGGGGTGGGGTGGGGTTGCATTCTCCATTTTATGTGATTGATTATAAAACATTATTTTATTATTTTCTGTGTCACTATCACCTACGTGGTCCATTGCCCCAAACACCAGGGTAGTGCAATGAAAGCAGTTAAATAATGAAGCACAGAAATGCCATGAAACAGTCCATAATTATTAATACCCTGTTTGCACACCAACATATTCCGTAGCGCAGTGCAGGCGTTATGTACAAGACAACGCAACATGAACACATTGCACAGAATGGAGCTTCAAATCTAACATATATTTGTGACAAGACTGAAAACTCACAAACTTACACTCTAATATAAAATCCAATGTCTCACTTATCAGGATAGCCAGATAACGTTTGTTGCCTTCACAGGAGGGCGTTTCATAGTAAAATGCACAGGATATTTCAGATGATGTTTTTTGTATTTTTCTTCCTATAGTATTTCCAGTCTTGCTTAAAGTGGACTCTGAACAAAAACAAAAGTAATTGTCTGTGTGCTTTACGCCGATACGTAGCGCTACGGAATATGTTGGCGCGTTACAAATAAACGATAATAATAAGTATAACCTTAAATGTATAAATTGGAAAAACGTTATTTCCTCTGGAATAATAGCACTGCAGTTAGAATCGGTAACATATTTGCTGATTGGTGACCTTTAGTGGACAGTATGGAACTTTGTGTTTTTTTTGGGGATACTAATATCTGGCAATTCAAAGCTGAAAAACCATAACTGGTATTTAACTAAATATAGGTCGAGTGTGTAAAAAAGAGAATAAACTTGAATGGAGGATAATGGTTTCAAGGAGAAAGCTGGAGAGAAACTTAAATATTTGATCTCATATTTATAATATTGCTACCAGGCCACCCAAGAGATATCATAGACTACTTTCTTCATATATGTAGTATACCAGCCAGCCTTAATCGAGATTATCCAACGATGAAGACCCCTCATAGGGAACAACAAATAACAATCTGATATTAGTAAAGGAAAGGCCTATGTTCCTCAATGTATACCTCCTATCTGGAAGGCTCAACTAATTTGATGGCCCAAAACTGGCTTACGCTTTGTTGCTTTCAAAGCACAAAAAGAACTGACAGTAGGAGCCAAAGCCACTTCTAGCCACAGCAGTGAATACATAGGTCTCTTATTTAAAAGCAACTAAAAACAAGTTGCCAACACATTAGGGACCACTAGGATCCATCATCGGGATACTATTATCCGGTATTATCCTATAACTCTAGGCTCGAACCACAAACCTCAGCTGCTATGGCTTGGGTACGTAGCTGCCTATATGGGAACCTCAAAGTAATAAAGAAAGACAACCTAAATGTAGAGTGCAATAGGAACCGACCCCTATACTCCCACATGAATCCTAATAGACACTATATTTAGGTTGGTCTCATATCAAATTATGTTATTGAGGAATCCTGTATATTTATCATTCAAAGTACATTATGAGCTCCTTGTGCGCTCCACCCCGAGGAACCTATGTAGGCAGAGCGTCCTAGCCAATGAGCTGTGCAGAATTGTGTCCTAGCTAATCGGCTGTTAGTATCACATCCAGTGACAGAGAAATAGAAACATGGTTGTACCTGCCTGTGATTGGCCACAACTAATTATGAATTTTATGCTAATTTAGTTTAGATTTTCAGTGGGGTTCTTTCTCAAAATCAATTGTGAAATTTAGTAAGTTTCTTAATGTTTATCTTTATGTTTTTTTTGGGGGGGGGGGGGTTCATTCATATACTAACATATACTTTTACAATCGCGGATCTTTTATCTCTTATTTATCCACTTGTCCCCATATTCATTGTCACGTTTAGACTTTTCTATGAAATGAATGACCTAGTGAGAAAAAAATGTGTATTCTGTGTTTTTTCTATTTATTTTTCCTTTTACTTTTAGATCGCACAATTTGTAGGAATGGAAGAAACACAAATAGACAAATGGAAATGATAAACCGTAAATGAGATAACAGAGTGTCTGATTCTGGATCGCTTATCACTTACTGTAATATTTTCCAGATGTCTCATCACAATCAGGGCTTGTACTTTAAAAAGTTACAAATTATAGGGATCCCTTTGAAAAAGCCCATCTGGGATTGCAAAACCGTCCAAGCCCAAGGATTCGTATCTCCAGTGATAGCACAACTGATAAATTGCATTCTGCTTTATTTCATGTGTCCGTTTTCACTTGTGTTTTTTAAAAGGGATTTGGAAGGTTCCTGGATGTTACTAGGTATATAATATTCCTGTGTATATATTTACTTTTATGTACTTTATTATATTAGGAAGTGCTTATAAGCTCTGTGTTTTCTGCCTAAAATCAAACAACAGTCCCTGTATGGGTCTGCCCTCTGCAGCATATGCAGACACAGGGTCAGACACTGCACATCTTATCATACATATTCTATCAAGGGCCACATCTCGGCAGCATGTTGGATGAGATGGTCACTAATTGTTTAGTATGATACCCAACACAGCATGTGTCTTCATGAGCCGCAGAAGCCAGACACATACAGGGACTATTTGTTTGATTGTAGGCAGTAAATACCGAGCTTATAGGCACTAATAACATAAAGTACATACAAGTAAATAGATACCCAGTGATTGTATATACCCAGGAACCTTCCATATGCCTCTCAGGAATACGGATTTTGTGGATTCAGTCTGAAACATAAGGACAGACTTTGTCACAATGGAGACCTCTCATTTGAAGTAATGTGGCTTTTTGTTGCTTCTTCCTTTTCTGGATTATGAAGCATCTGATAGAGGAGGAACGCGTTGGGTAGTTTGTGGATGCAAAAATCGCAAATAAGCATGAACAGACTTTCCTACAATTTGGAAAATGTCCCCTGAAAATCCAAGCTATATTAGCATAACATTCATAACTAGTTGTGGCCAATCAGAGCCAACAATGTATCTGTTTCCTTCTCACTGGCTGTTATACTGACAGTTGATTGGCTAGGACACAAGTCTGCACAGCTCATTGGCTACGATGCTCTGCCTACATAGGTTCCTCAGGGGTGAAACTCACATAAGAAATGTCATTTGATATGAGAGGCCCAGTCAGACACGAGATAAGAGACACGCCCCAATAAGAGACACGCCCCAATAAGAGACACGCCCCAATAAGAGACACGCCCCAATAAGAGACACGCCCCAATAAGAGACACGCCCCAATAAGAGACACGCCCCAATAAGAGACACGCCCCAATAAGAGACACGCCCCAATAAGAGACAACACGCCCCAATAAGAGACAACACGCCCAATCAGTCACTTACACAATATCCCACACACTGCCGTGTACCTTTAATTTTTGACTTTGTTCTGCTGAAATGTTTTTTGTTACAAGCAGCCGCCCCAAATACTGGAGATAAACGATCCTTTGAATCTCCAACAACACAAGAGCCATCTGACAGAGCTCTGTTCCTCATTATCTGCCATCGTTTTATTTTTATTAGAAGCAGACGGCTACAAATCATTGGGAACTTGAAAAGGCTCAGGTACTTTATAAGATGATTAAGAAATAAGCTCAACACAAATATCAATAGGTAAAACATGGAGGAGTCTTGGTAGGCAATCACAAAATTATTGCCCTTTCACCCCTAAAATATTGGTACAAAACGAGAGCTTTAGGCGAGTATCCCGGGCTAATATTTCATTTGCACGTTGCTTGGGATCTGGATAGTTTTCAGCTTGTAGACTTCATGGCAGTGACACGCCTGGGTGCATGTTATACGCGAGCTGTTGAGACCCTGGACATATCGGAGCCCCCACCTGCTCGCTGATCACCTTAACATGTGTCACCGAGCAGCCACTTCAACCTCGGATGGTGCTGTAAAAGCCACAAATATAAACACAACCGGCCAACCCGACTCATTGCTGTAAAACCTCACATGTGATATGACCTTTGACCTTGCTTTATGTGTATCCTAATGTACATCCCAAATGTGGCTGAAAAGATCCATCCATTAAAGGTGCACTGTCACCCAAAAATAAAGTACTTTTTAGGTTATTCTTCAAGAGCATAAAAAACCGGTCTATACATTGTGTTATCCATTTTTGTCTAAAGTGAATAAGCTGGAAATCTCCTTGTTGTTGTTGCTCTGTTTATATGCAAATGCATACAGTGCCTTGCAAAAGTATTCACCCCTCTTGTTTTTTTTCGGGTTTTGCATCATTTAATTTACAGAACATGCCACAACTTTGTAGATGATTTTTTTTATTTTTTTTTATTGTGAAGCAAACAACAAATAGGACAAAATAACAGAAAAAGTCAATGTGCAAAACTATTCACCCCCCTAAAGTCAATACTTTGTAGAGCCACATTTAACGGCAATTACAGCTCCAAGTCGCTTTGGATAAGTCTTTATGAGCTTGCCACATCTTTGCACCTCCTTGCAAAACTACTCCAGCTCCTTCAAGTTGGATGGTTTGCGCTTGTGAGCAGCAATCTTTAAGTCTGACCACAGATTGTCTATTGGATTGAGGTCTGGGCTGTGACTCGGCCATTCCAACACATTTACATGTTTCCCCTTAAACCCCCCAAGTGTTGCTTTAGCCGTGTGTTTGGGGTCATTGTCCTGCTGGAAGGTGACCCTCCGTCCTAGCCTCAAATCACACACAGAGTGGTACAGGTACAAGAATATCCCTGTATTTAGCACCATCCATCTTTCCCTCAACTCTGACCAGTTTCCCAGTCCCCCCAGCATGATGCTGCCACCGCCATGTTTCACTGTGGGGATGGTGCTCTTTGGGTGAAGTGATGTGTTGGGTTTGCGCCAGACATAGCGTTTTCTTTAATACCCGAAAAGTTAAATTTTAGTCTCATCAGACCAGAGCACCTTCCTCCATACATTTTGGGCGTCTCCCACATGCCTTTTTGTTTTTTGCTGAAAGTAATGGCTTTCTTCCGGCCACTCTGCCATAAAGCCCAACTCTAAGGAGCGTATGGCTTATTGTCGCCCTATGTACAGATACTCCAGTCTCTGCTGTGGATCTCTGCAGCTCCTCCAGGGTTACCTTAGGTCTCTGTGCTGCCTCTCTGATTAATGCCCTCCTTGCCCGGTCCGTGAGTTTTGGTGGGCGGCCGTCTCTTGGCAGGTTTGCTGTTGTGCCATGTTCTTTCCATTTGGTTATGATAGATTTGATGGTGCTCCTGGGGATCATCAAAGATTTGGATATTTTTTGTATAACCTAACCCTGACTTGTACTTCTCAACAACATTGTCCCTTACTTGTTTGGAGAGTTCCTTGGTCTTCATGGCAGTGTTTGGTTAGTGGTGCCTCTTGCTTAGGTGTTGCAGCCTCTGGGGCCTTTCAAAAAAGGTGTGTATGTGTAATGACAGATCATGTGACCCTTATATTGCACACAGGTGGACATAATTTCACTAATTATGACTTCTGAAGGTTATTGGTTGCACCAGAGCTTTTTATGGGCTTCATAACAAAGGGGGTGAATACATACGCACATGCCAATTTTCTTTTTTCTATTTCTAAAAATAGTTTTATGTATATATATTCTCATTTCACTTCACCAACTTAGACTATTGTGTTCTGATCCACCACATAAAATTCAGATTAACAAAACATTGAGCATAAGGCTGTAATATAACAAATAGGTAAAAAGTCACAGGGGGTGAATACTTTTACAAGGCACTGTATTCATTAGCTGCTTTGATGTGCTAATTATAAATACAGTCTACTTGTGTATATCTGTAGTAGCCAACATAAAGACCTGCAATTTTATCTGGTAGTTAGACCTCTCTCCCACCCTTATCAAGCACTCTGAGTCGCAAAACTGGTTATACATTGTACTAGCAGTTTTTCTCTACAGTAAATCATTTCTGAAATATTTTGAATTGATTTTGCTACTCATGTATGCTGATGTGCAGCTACAGAGTCTGTGTCTTCATGGGCTATAGAGGGAAGACCCATACATTCACCATTTTGTTTGATTTTAGGCAGTAAAGCTGCACTTATAAGCACTTCTTATAAAATAAAGTGCATAAAAGTAAATAGATACATAGGGATAATAGATACCTTCCATTTACTTTTATGTTTGACCTTTGTTGTTGTTTTGCCCTTGTGGTTGTGTCGCTGCTCCGCCTGGTGGACACTGCAGGTACATATCGCATGTCCCACTACAGAGCCCAGTGTCTGTCGCCCCCCATGTTCTAAATCCACACCACATCTATTTTGGGCCAGGTGTCCTTGCCTATTTGTCGTTCTCATTGTAATTTGCCGGAGTGTGTCACAGAGCCCACAATCCTTGCCAGCTCGGCTGCTCTTTATCCAGCCTGTTCAGGCAGTTACGACCTTGGCACTAGGACTGGAAAATCCTTGTTACAAGAAAGCACATTCTCACTCTGCTTGAGCTCTGCACTGTAAGAATAGCTGCGTTTTACATTTGTGTAGCGGCGGTGCACTTTCTCTCGACTTTGGGAGTGATTAAAAGCTGTCACCTCATGAATCCAGGCGAGCCACCCCATGCACTCCAGCAATAAGTCCTTGTTGGATCCATGGCCTGGCCAGCTACCATCACTACATGGAAATGTTACCCACAGAGTGCAATAAAGCTACATATGGTCCAAATAAGGTTTTATATTTTTTAAAGGGATACCGTAAAGCAGATTTTAAAGTGCCGCTGTGGGCATTTTTTTCTATATGGTCTTTTAAATAATAAACATGGTCATTGGCAAAATGTTTTAGTACATAATGTTTTCCTCTTTTCTCCCTCCAATTCTATCCCCATCTTCTTCCCTCCAACCCTAGTACCCATCCCTTTTTAGTACCCTCAAATATGTCCCTTCCTCCCTCCAACACTATCCCATATCCCCTGCTTTCCTCCCTCCATCTCCCCCATTTCCTCTTTTTTTCCATTCAAGTCTTTCCCCTCCACCCCTCTTTCTTCCCTGCAACTCTATCTCCGATCCTCCTCCTTTCCTCCCTCCAACCATATTACCCAGTCCCTACCTTTCACCCCTCCATCTTTATCCCTCCATTTCCTCCCTACATCCTTCTCCCCATCCCTCCCTTTCTTCCCTCCATCTTTATCCCTACATCCCTCCCTTTCTTCCCTCCATCTTTATCCTCAATCCCTCCCTTTCCTCCCTCCATCTTTATCCCCCCATCCCTCCCTCCAGCTTTATCCCCCCATCCCTCCCTTTCCTCCCTCCATCTTTATCCCCATCCCTCCCTTTCCTCCCTCCATCTTTATCCCCCATCCCTCCCTTTCCTTTCTAAATCTTTATTCCCTCCTTCCCATCCCCACCTGTTTCCTCCCTCCGTCCTTATCCCTCCCATCCCCACTCTTTCCTTCCTCCATCCGTATCCCTACCATCTTCACCTCTTTCTTCCCTCCGTCCTTATCCATCCCATCCCCACCTCTTTCCTCCCTCCGTTCTTATCCCTCCCATCCCCACCTCTTTCCTCCCTTTGTCCTTATTCCTCCCATCCCCACCTCTTTCCTCCCTCCGTCCTTATCCATCCCATCCCCACCTCTTTCCTCCCTCCGTCCTTATCCCTCCCATCCCCACTCTTTCCTCCCTCCCATCCTTATCCCTACCATCTTCACCTCTTTCCTCCCTCCGTCCTTATCCATCCCATCCCCATCCCACCTCTTTCCTCCCTTCGTCCTTATTCCTCCCATCCCCACCTCTTTCCTCCCTTCGTCCTTATCCCTCCCATCCCCACCTCTTTCCTCCCTCCGTCCTTATCCCTCCCATCCCCACCTCTTTCCTCCCTCCGTCCTTATCCCTCCCATCCCCACCTCTTTCCTCCCTTTGTCCTTATTCCTCCCATCCCCACCTCTTTCCTCCCTTCGTCCTTATTCCTCCCATCCCCACCACTTTCCTCCCTCCGTCCTTATCCCTCCCATTCCCACTCTTTCCTCACTCCGTCCTTATCCCTACCATCTTCACCTCTTTCCTCACTCCGTCCTTATCCCTCCCATCCCCACCTGTTTCCTCCCTCCGTCCTTATCCCTCCCATCCCCACCTCTTTCCTCCCTTCGTCCTTATCCCTCCCATCCCCACCTCTTTCCTCCCTCCGTCCTTATCCCTCCCATCCCCACCTCTTTCCTCCCTCCGTCCTTATCCCTCCCATCCCCACCTCTTTCCTCCCTTCGTCCTTATTCCTCCCATCCCCACCTCTTTCCTCCCTCCGTCCTTATCCCTCCCATCCCCACCTCTTTCCTCCCTTCGTCCTTATCCCTCCCATCCCCACCTCTTTCCTCCCTTCATCCTTATTCCTCCCATCCCCACCTCTTTCCTCCCTCCGTCCTTATTCCTCCCATCCCCACCTCTTTCCTCCCTCCGTCCTTATCCCTCCCATCCCCACCTCTTTCCTCCCTTCGTCCTTATTCCTCCCATCCCCACCTCTTTCCTCCCTCCGTCCTTATTCCTCCCATTCCCACTCTTTCCTCACTCCGTCCTTATCCCTACCATCTTCACCTCTTTCCTCCCTTCGTCCTTATTCCTCCCATCCCCACCTCTTTCCTCCCTCCGTCCTTATCCCTCCCATCCCCACCTCTTTCCTCCCTTCGTCCTTATCCCTCCCATCCCCACCTCTTTCCTCCCTTCATCCTTATTCCTCCCATCCCCACCTCTTTCCTCCCTCCGTCCTTATCCCTCCCATCCCCACCTCTTTCCTCCCTTCGTCCTTATTCCTCCCATCCCCACCTCTTTCCTCCCTCCGTCCTTATTCCTCCCATTCCCACTCTTTCCTCACTCCGTCCTTATCCCTACCATCTTCACCTCTTTCCTCCCTCCGTCCTTATCCCTCCCATCCCCACCTCTTTCCTCCCTCCGTCCTTATCCCTCCCCTCTCTCCTCCCTCCAACTCTACCCCCATTTATGTTGCTTTTATGTTTATGATATCTTCCTGTCTCCTCTCCATTTCTATGTAACACGTCAAAACGCTAAGTTTTACATTTTTTTTACTTTCATAATACTTTTCTGCAGGCTTCTGTTTTGTAATAAGCTTTGCATTAGAGTTAATGAGGGCACTGTGATTTATAAATGTAGGATTTCCAATGTGCAGACAGTTGCCTGCCACCTTAGGAAGTAGATCACTGTAAACTAAAATGGTAGAATACACAACAGCATCAATTTTACATTCTAAAACCATGTTGTATTTTATAAAACAATTAAAACTTCTAGTTCCCAGGTACAATTAAATATATACTTTTTATTAATATAAAGGAAGAAGGTATTTGTAGTTTTTAAAATGAACCATAGAAACATTTGGAAACCTTGACTAATGAATAGACAGTATGTTAATATTAAAGTTGGGACACAACCTTTACTTTAATATCTATTCAATAATATTCTCTATCAGAGTGAGGAGTTCTTAATGCCTAAATAACCATTTTGTTGCTGGCATCATTTTTCTCCATTTTTTTCTGATCTATTTTGTAGTGTCTTTTCTTTCTTTTTTTTGTCTTTCTGGTGACAATATTGTCTGTGATTAATGTATAGTCAGTAAAAAAAACAAACATAAACTTACTGAGCATCTGTCACAGAGGGAAGCCATGAATACATAGTAATTGAGGTTGAAAAAAGACTTTCAGTCCATGTTCAACCTTTTAAGATCTCCTCTGATCTGCAATATACGGATTAGTTATTAATTAATTGTTAATTATTAATCAACAATTATTTTTATTATTTTTATTTTTAAAATTAATAATTAATTGATCCAGAAGAAGGCACACAGAAAAAAACTCCAAGTCAAAGCCAGTAGTCTCAAAGGAAAAAAAAAAATCCTTCCTGACCCCAGATACTGGCGATAATATTCCTCCCTGGATCAATACTCCCTCTCTTATTATCCAAGATAACCCTGAATGCCCTTTTTAATTAGAAATAAATCCAGTCCCCTTTTAAAGTTATCTATCGAATCCGCTGTCACCACCTCCTTTGGTAGAGAATTCCACAGATTAACCACCCTTACTGTGAAGAACCCTTTTCTTTCTTTAAGGTGGAATCTTTTTACTTCTAACCTCAAGGGATGTCCTTGTGTCAGTTGAAAACCTCTTGGCACAAAAAGCTCCCTTGACAAATCTTTATACTCACCCTGGATGTATTTATATAAGGTAATCATATCTCCTCTTAGATGCCTTTTTTCTATAGAAAATAAGCTTAATTTTGTTAGTCTTTCTTCATAACTTAGCCCCTCCATTCCCCTTATTAGTTTTGTTGCCCTTCTCTGTACTTTTTCCAGCACTAAAATGGCCTTTTTGTGAAGTGGTAATATTGTAATAATAATTACATGCTAATATTTTATTTGCCTTTGCAGCTGCTGCTTGGCTCTGAGCACTGTTACCTAGGTGGTTTTCCACAAGCACTCCCAAATCCATTTCAATATCTGATACCTCTAGATTTGCTCCATTAAGATTATAAATTGCATGGCTAGTTTTCCTTCCCAGATGCATAACTTTACATTTATTCATATTAAATCTCATCTGCCATTTAGTCGCCAATTTCTCTAATTTATGTAAATCCCTTTGGAGTAAAAGTACATCATTATCTGTTTTAATTACCTTGAACACCTTTGTTTCATCAGGGAAAATGCAGATACCACACTCCAATCCTACCGTTAAGTCATTAATAAATATGTTAAAAAGAAGAGGACCGAATACTGAACCCTGAGGACCCCACTTACCACATTAGTCCAATCGGAGGATGTTCCATTTACAAAAACCCTCTGCTTCCTGTCTTTTAGCCAGCTCTCAATCCATGAGCAGATATTTACTGTGATTCCTGTATCCCTTAGTTTGCACAATAGTCTTCCATGTGGCACTGTATCAAAATCCTTTGCAAAATCCAATAAGACTACCTCCACTGAGTTGCCTTGATCCAGGTTCCTACTAACCTCTTCATAGAAACTAATTAGATTTGTTTGACCTAACTTATCCCTTATAAATCCATTTTGACTCCTACGTATAATCCTGTTCAAATAGACATATTCTTGTATATTATCCCTTATTAACCCTTTTAAAAGCTTCCCCACTACAGAAGTGAGGCTCACTGGTCTATAATTCCCTGGATTTGCTCTTGCTCCCTTTTTAAATATAAGTATCACCTCTGCATTTCTCCAGTCATCTGGTAGAGACCCTGTGTTGAGTAAATATATTGAAAAATTATATATAATGGTTTGGCTCTTGTCTGTTTTTTACTCCATATCTTTATCTTTAAATCATTGTTAAGCCACATTGGATGTGATTTACTCCTTTTAATTGTATTCCCACACGGTATATGCCTATGTGTATGTATATTTAGTAAGGATTTAAATGTCCATTTATGGTCAGTGTTTTTACCCATCACTTCTCTGTCCCAGTCTATACTTTGTATCGCTGCCCTTAGACCCTTATTGCAGCCTCCTCCATTCCAGTTGCCTTTTACCATGAAACTTCTGTGTTTATTTCTTAGCTAATCCCGTGCCATATCCCAGGATGTCTTTCTGCATGATCTCATGTGATTGGCCCCGTTTTTTGTTTTTGATTATGCAAATACCCCTAGGGGATTTGTCACTCTAAGGGTGATAGGGGGCTCCAGATTTGGAGTTCTTGCTCCATTTTCCTTAGGGAGTTCAGCTACACCCTACTGACGAGGCCCAAAAGATCCTGGAACATATGTCTGGAGCTTGCTGTTTGCCCAGGGGGTGTACCACTCATGTTTCTAGTGAAGTTTGGGGAGCCCCTGTAGAATAAAAATGGTAAAGGGACATATTATGGTATGAATAGAGGTTTCAGAAACTGAGTATATATAGAGTAAATACAACTTAAAGGGATATGGGAGGTTACTGTGTGTTTGTTGTTGGTTAGTCATTTGGTCATGCCCAAACTCTCTCTGTCTCTTTGGACCGCAGCACTTCAGGCACATCTGTTGACAACTGCTCTTATGAGCTCAATCAAACCTAATGTTCATTGCTTTGATGACATCATCTATCCATCTCCATCTCTGCCATCCTCTTCTTCGTGTGTCTTCAATCTTTCCCACCATCAGAGTCTTCTGTAGGGAATCCTGTCTTCTCATGATATATGAACATCGGCCTTGTGATCAAACCTTCTAGTGAACAGTTTGTCTTTATTTCTTGTAGTACTGATTTTTATTGGATCTTCTTGCAGTCCAAGGGACTCAAAGGCATCAATTCTACAGCGCTCAGCCGGCTTTATGATCCCACACTAACATGTGTATGTTACTACTGGGAATACCATAGGTCTAACTATGCAGATCATTGGACAACCTCGTGAAAATCAAAAAATACATCACTAGCAACAGCTTTCTTCCCCAAATGTCTTTTAATTTCATGGCTACAGTCACCTTCTGAAAAGATATTGGAGCCCAGGAAAATTAAATCTATCACCTCCTCCACTTGTTGTTAGACTTAGATTGTCTCCGGGGTTTGTTGCTGCTATATAGAGTGGGGTCCAAACCGGTACAACGGACTCCCCACTAAACACAAAGCTTTCATTGCACATCTGTAAAGCAGTACCAGTATCTGGCCAGAACGGCAACTTGCACCTCTCAACTCATCCCATGTGTCCCAATTACAAAGGGTCTCCCCGGCCACCTCCATTGACCCAAATGTCTTCATGCCACCCTCTGTGCCTAAACAATTTCCTAACCCGTCTCCCACACACGATCTATGTCTACAGTTTGGAAACTGGGTCTCCTGGCTAAATATTTAAGATAAATAAATGGGATTTTTTGTAAGTTTGTATGAATTTTATTATTGTAGCTTTTCAGCTCTTCTGGAAAAATATAAGTGAAATATTTTCTGTACAGCCATGACATGAGAGCGATACTCTGTACAGTTTATATGAATGCTTTTATATTAGCCCCAGCAGAAAGCTGACCGTGCCATTAAATAATCAAGCGTTGTTCTTCTGATTATACTTAAGATGTATTCAATGTCCGTTCTTCTTCTGATCACTATTAATATTATTATTATTAACCTTTACTTGTAATGCGCCAACATATTCCCTAGAGCTAGAATGAAAACTCCCGACTTAAGCAGGCTCTTGCATGGCCTTAAAGGGATATGGAAGGTTCCTAAGTGTCCCTTTTATGTCATTTATTGTATTAGGAAATGCTTATAAAGTCGTAAGACTCACTAAATAGTCCCTGTATGGGTCCGCCCTTTGCACTTCACTAAGACACAGGCTCTGTATTACTGGCTGTGCTTTGCCTCATACTAACCAATCAGTGACCATCTCTCCGCAACATGCTGCTCAGGTGGTTCCAAATAGGCCACACTACATTGTACATAAAGCCCTACAGAGTCTGTGTCTGCATACGCTGCAGTGGGCAGACCCAACTCCTATATGAAAATCCCAGAATATTTATGATCAGAATAAGAAGCTCAGAAATCTTTAGATCAGATTGATTTACACAACTGAAATTGAATTAAAAATGTTCACCAGTCCCTGAGAAGTCTGAATTAAATACGAACCGAGAAGGGAGACATTACTACCTAATTGTAGTAAATTGTTGCATCTTTTGGTGTGTATGTATGTGTGTATGTGTATGTATGTGTATGTATGTATGTATGTGTATGTGTATGTATGTATGTATGTATGTGTATGTATGTATGTATGTATGTGTATGTGTCTATGTATGTATGTATGTATGTATGTATGTATGTATGTAAATGATTGTTTTTGGGATGTGTATATGTACAAGTAGTATATCCCAGCACTCCTCTATACTATGCTACACATAATATAATGTGATATAATATGATATGAGCCAGTGCCCTGTCTGCCACTGAATGGGCTACATGTCCATAAATGTGAGACCATCGCTGGATCAGTAATGTGGGGGATCTGCACTCATGTTTTCCTGGGCTTACATACTTTAGAGCTGAATTAATGCACAGCTGGCATTTTATTGGCGCTAAAGGGTTAATCCCCTTTATGACGAACGTTTAAACATGATGAGAGGGGTTTCAATTGTTCAGATCCTATAAGCTTACAGCTGTGGCTGGCTGTGCGGACTTCCTATTGGAACACAATGATGGTATTGAAGGGATTTTTTAGGAGAGAGCCCCCCATTTAATGTGTCCCTCCATTCAGCAGCCCCTCTCCCACAGCTGCAATGGTCTGGAGGACACAATTTATAGAGGCATCACCCAACACCACTGTAATTATTACTACTCTTTACGCAGTGAGGTCTTGCGCGGCACAATACTGCCACACAGTGGTCATAATGTCTTAAGGGAGCGGCCTCCTCTTAGTAACCTCTTGAAGATGTGTGAGGGTGTGAGCTGCGTTCTTAAACATAACCTCCCCACTAAAGACATCATTTACACCCAATAATCTGTTCATTTGTTATTAACAGCTTTTTTGTTCCAAGTCGCTCTGGTTCCTCCCTCGCCTTGTGTGAATTAATCATATTCATATTCGCTGCGCTGATTGATGTCTGTATGTATGTAGAGGAGTGACAATGTCACGTACAGGCGGGTTCTGCTGCATGCTTTGGCAAAGTTGGAAAATATGGGAAATCCAGCGATTTCTAGCAAGTCATCTCAAAATGAATTATTAAAATGTTTACTACTTAAAATGTATGAAATGTTGGCCATGACCGTGGTTGTTCAAAACTGAACTCTCAAATACATTATAAGCAATTAAGTAAAGTGCGCCAAAACGGCCATGCTTTCATAACCTTTAAGTAGAACCAATTCTCCATCTATTGGAGGCAACATAGTTCTTACATCCCAATAAATGCCCCCAATGTGTAAAACCGTAGCTCGTAATGTAGCCAGTAAGACTTACGGCTATTAAATTGGCCCTGTAAAGCAAACCGCTGTCGATCTGCGGATTTGGAGCGAAAAAAGCCTACGGGATGTGGAATGTCGAACTTTGCAGCCGAATATCCTTTGTTTTCTCAAGCCCGTAACCGCTACAATTCCAGTCATGCTATTAAATTGCAAAGCTTTCACTTGCCTTCAATCCCGTAACACGCAAATGGAGCCCAAAGGCAAATGAGTGCTAGAGAGGAATCGCAAGAGGGGTAAAGTCCAATCCGTAGCACTTTAAATGCACATATACACCCTACTGTACTCTTATAAAAAGGGAAAGTGATGTTAGGTCTTAGAATTAATAGAACAACATTCTCAAGCCCGCAAATCAAGCCAAATAAAATACTTTATGTCATGTTTGGCTTCCGTGTAATATCGATCCCGGCAATCAATGTGTTAATACATATAATGGAACACGCATGTAATAGAATATCATATTTACGGCTTTATTAATATTGTATTATATCTGGAATGGGGGTCAGATCGTAAATCGTAATTGAACCCCGTAAGACATTGAAATCCAACCTCCATTTTTCTGAGACGCAAAGATGACGATCTCGGTTTCCATTGACTCCATCTAAACCCGTAACTATGGGTGTGACTAATTGATCACACGCATTCAATGTTCAACAAATGGTTTACGGGTTTGCGTCTCAAGCTCATAACTCGCAGCCCGTTCTAATTTAATAGCTTTGTAACTCAGACAAATTTCAAGATAGCAGCTCTTGCGAGCTTCCCGATGCCACTACGGGCTTCTAATTTAATAGGCCTGTTAGATACATGCTAATTTTATCAAAGGTTGTTCTTAGAGAAAATCAACTTATGTTTAGAGTACAGTCCTTATTTTGTTGTTCAGTTGTGCCTGACTCTCCATGACCATATGGACCGGAGCATACCAGGCACAACCACTGCCCCTCTGAGCTCCATCAAACACATGCTCATTACTTCAAGGACCTCCTCTATCCATTGGCACCTCTGCCTCCTCCTTCTTTCCCACCATCAGTGTCTTCTCTAGGGAATCCCCTCTTCCAGTGAAATGGCCAAAATATTTGAGCTGCAGCCTCGTGATCAAACCTTCCACTGAATAGTTTGGCTTCATTTGCTGTAGTATTGTTTGATTGGATCTTCTTGCAGTCCTAGGGACTCTAAGCAGTTTTTCCAACACAATTCAAAGGTGTCAATTCTCCAGCGCTCAGACTTCTTTATGGTCCAGCTCTCACATCCGTATGTTACTACTGGGAATACCAGAGTTCAAACAATGCAGACTTTTGTTGATAGTGTAATATCTTTGCTTCTAGGGAGGAAAGCAATGGCAAGCCTGGACAAGCTATTAAAAGGTAAACAACTACTGCAACTTGCTGCATTACTCGTCTTTTACCACTCCAATCTTTAATGATCGCCTCCGCAAGACTCCTCTACCACACTCAGCGCTCATTGTCTGCAGCTCCTCTCTGTCAGTAACTTGCTTCCTGTAGCCTCTTTAATAAAATGTAAAATTATGATCCTTATGTATAAAGCCCTCAATAAGCATGCACCCCCTTATATCTCTGCTCTTGTCTCCAAATACTCCCCCAACTGCCCTCTAATGACCTTCTTCTTCCCTCCTCTCTTATCACCTTCTCCCACTTCCGGCTTCAGGACTTTTCTCGCACTGCTCCTACTCCTGTGGTGGAACTCCTTGCATCCCTCCACTAGACTCCTCCTGCCTCAGAACCTTCACTACAAATAAGAAGCTCATCACCTTCAGCCTCAATATGCACAGACCCTATCTATCACTCCCACTCACAATATACGCAACAGCACACTGTACAGTATAATATCACTTTACACCCACGATCTACAGAGCAACACACAGACACCGCCACTTGCTTGGCCCATTGCCTCCCACACCGCCATCTTGTATCTATCACCCTCCTGTATCACCCAAACCCTTTGTTTTCAGTCTTGTGTCGGTGCTCTGGGGACAGGCTCAGTGTACGTGTTGGCGCCTTACATATAAAGGATAATAATAATTGTGCACCGAGGCTCAACTCACAACGGCCATATTTCTCTACAAGGAGATTGAAGCGGTTTCGTTTCATGTTCAGTAGTCCGCTTGCTTTTCGTGGGAAAGCATGATTTTGGATGATTTTGGCATATTGAATTGTGCTCATTCTTAGCTTGTTACTGTACTTTGTCCATTTACGCTTTATAATCCCAATATGGCTAAACTGCGGAGAAACAGATTCCATTTCTATCTGGAATGCTGCCATTGCAAGACTCTGAGTGCTGCGCCTTGGTTACTGTGACTGGTCCCCCGAGTGCCGCCACCTCATTACGGCATCCTCTCTATCCGACGTGGCATTCACATATACGGGCTCTGCCAACACGCAATCCTTGTGAAGTGTTTATGCATCACAATATTCTACATATAGTATTTTTTTCTTATTCCAGATGATTGAATAATAAAGCGAATTCATTTTTTTAAATACATTTGTTCTCTTTTTTTAAAAACTGCAATATAATTTAGCTTATGGTGGGCAAAAGAAGCCTCTGCTGTACAGTAAATAAATCTATAGCGTTTAAATGTCTAAAAATAAGTTAAAAACATATTTCTTGCTCAGAATTCCGAGAAATACAGTTATTGCACTGCACTCTGGGATACTGGGTGGAGATATGCAAATGATCACATATTGCATTATCACTCTTTAATCCAAAACCACATCATACATGGCTTATTTTAGGCACATACTCGCTGTATTACACAGCTTTATATCATAGCATAGGATTGGATTAGGCACACGTTATGGAGACTGTTATGTAATTCTTCATCAGTACATATAATAATGTGTTCCAGATAAATAGATGGCCCAGATATAGTGATGGACGCCCCAGATTCAGTAAGAGTTTCTTTTAATAATACTTTCCCAAAAAGGAGCAAGGATATAATATCTGTATATACTGGGAGGAGAAAGAGTGTATTAAACTAGACTGACATGACCAGCCTTTTAAAGGGACAGTCACGCATGGGTCATATCCCTGGGCAGGGAAATAAGGTCTAACTATGAAGCAAAACAGTGTACAATATATCAAAAACTAAACAAGGTCAAGTAATAATGCATCTGGTGTTTATATGGTCCATCTGTTTATATGGTTATGTTGTTGGCATTACTAAACTACTCCTGTAGTGGGAATGGTCACTCAACCACTCGTTATCTCTGAAAAAATGACACATATATGATTTGAGATTGAGAAAGATTTGAAAGAGGATGTCTCCCAAAAAAAATACTCCCATTTTCCCAACCTAGACCTTAAAAAATTGTATCTTGCTTGACAAAGGTAAGTGTGACTGCTACATGTCTTTCATTAGATCAGTATATTTACCTTTCTCATGGTTCTGTAGTAAGCATAGGTATGTTGTCTGGTTCTGTAGTAAGCATAGGTATGTTGTCTGGTTCTGTAGTAAGCATAGGTATGTTGTCTGGTTCTGTAATAAGCATAGGTATATTGTCTGGTTCTGTAATAAGCATAGGTATATTGTCTGGTTCTGTAATAAGCATAGGTATGTTGTCTGGTTCTGTAGTAAGCATAGGTATGTTGTCTGGTTCTGTAATAAGCATAGGTATATTGTCTGGTTCTGTAATAAGCATAGGTATATTGTCTGGTTCTGTAATAAGCATAGGTATGTTGTCTGGTTCTGTAATAAGCATAGGTATGTTGTCTGGTTCTGTAATTAAGCATAGGTATGTTGTCTGGTTCTGTAATTAAGCATAGGTATGTTGTCTGGTTCTGTAATAAGCATAGGTACGTTGTCTGGTTCTGTAATAAGCATAGGTACGCTGTCTGGTTCTGTAGTAAGCATAGGTACGCTGTCTGGTTCTGTAGTAAGCATGGGTATGTTGTCTGGTTCTGTAGTAAGCATAGGTATGTTGTCTGGTTCTGTAGTAAGCATAGGTATGTTGTCTGGTTCTGTAGTAAGCATAGGTATGTTGTCTGGTTCTGTAGTAAGCATAGGTACAGTGGATATAAAAAGTCTACACACCCCTGTTAAAAAAACAGGTTTCTGAGCTGTACAAAAATTAGACAAAGATAAATCATTGCAGAACTTTTTCCACCTTTTAATGTGACCTATAAACTGTACGACTCAATTGAAAAAAAAAAACTGAAATCTTTTAGGTGGAGGGAAGAAAAAAAAGAAAAATAACGTCAGCATACACCTGCCATCATTTAAAGTGCCTCTGATTAACCCCAAATAAAGTTCAGCTGCTCTAGTTTGTCTTTCCTGAAATTTTCATTGTCGCATCCCACAGCAAAAGCCATGGTCCACAGAGATCTTCCAGAGCATCAGAGGGATCTCATTGTATCAGTCAGGAGAAGGGTACAAAAGAATTTCCAAGGCATTAGATATACCATGGAACACAGTGAAGACAGTCATCATCAAGTGGTGAAAATATGGCACAACAGTGACATTACCAAGAACTGGAGCTCCGTCCAAAATTGATGAAAAGACGAGAAGAAAACTGGTCTGGGAGGCTACCAAGAGGCCTACAGCAACATTAAAGGAGCTGCAGGAATAGCTGGCAAGTACTGGCTGTGTGGTACATGTGACAACAATCTCCCGTATTCTTCATATGTCTGGGCTATGGGGTAGAGTGGCAAGACGAAAGCCTTTTCTTACGAAGAAAAACATCCAAGCCAGGCTACATTTTGCAAAATCACATCTGAAGTCTCCCAAAAGCATGTGGGAAAAGGTGTTATGCTCTGATGAAACCAAGGTTGAACTTTTTGGCCATAATTCCAAAAGATATGTTCGGTGCAAAAACAACACTGCACATCACCAAAAGAACACCATACCCACAGTGACGCATGGTGGTGGCAGCATCATGCTTTGGGGCTGTTTTTCTTCAGCTGGAACTGGGGCCTTAGTTAAGATAGAGGGAATTATGAACAGTTCCAAATACCAGTCAATATTGGCACAAAACCTTCAGGCTTCTGCTAGAAAGCTGAACATGAAGAGGAACTTCATCTTTCAGCATGACAACGACCCAAAGCATACATCCAAATCCACAAAGGAATGGCTTCACCAGAAGAAGATTAAAGTTTTGGAATGGCCCAGCCAGAGCCCAGACCTGAATCCGATTGAAAATCTGTGGGGTGATCTGAAGAGGGCTGTGCCCAGGAGATGCCCTCGCAATCTGACAGAGCAAAGAAGAGTGGGCAAATCTTGCCAAGTCAAAATGTGCCATGCTGATAGACTCATACCCAAAAAGACTAAGTGCTGTAATAAAATCACAAGGGCCTTCAACAAAGTATTCGTTTAAGGGTGTGCAGACTTATGCAACCATATTATTTTTATTGTTATATTTTTTCTTCCCTCTACCTAAAAGATTTCAGTTTGTTTTTCAATTGAGTTGTACAATTTATAGGTCACATTAAAGGTGGAAAAAGTTCTGAAAATTTACAGCACAGAAACCTGACATTTTAACAGGGGTGTGTAGACTTTTTATATCCACTGTATGTTGTCTGGTTCTGTAGTAGAAGCATAAATTGATCCACATAGGGTCCTATCAAATAGAGACATACTAAAGTTACTAACTAGACTGCTATTCAGATATAGAGAGGTACTAATGCCACACTATAGACCCCCAGTCAGATATAGAGAGGTACTAATGTCACTGTATAGACCCCCAGTCAGATATAGAGAGGTACTAATGTCACTCTATAGACCCCCAGTCAGATATAGAGGGGTACTAATGTCACTCTATAGACCCCCAGTCAGATATAGAGAGGTACTAATGTCACTCTATAGACCCCCAGTCAGATATAGAGGGGTACTAATGTCACTCTATAGACCCCCAGTCAGATATAGAGAGGTACTAATGTCACTCTATAGACCCCCAGTCAGATATAGAGAGGTACTAATGCCACTCTATAGACCCCCCAGTCAGATATAGAGAGGTACTAATGTCACTCTATAGACCCCCCAGTCAGATATAGAGAGGTACTAATGTCACTCTATAGACCCCCCAGTCAGATATAGAGAGGTACTAATGTCACTCTATAGACCCCCAGTCAGATATAGAGAGGTACTAATGTCAGTCTATAGACCCCCAGTCAGATATAGAGAGGTACTAATGTCACTCTATAGACCCCCAGTCAGATATAGAGGGGTACTAATGTCACTCTATAGACCCCCAGTCAGATATAGAGAGGTACTAATGTCACTCTATAGACCCCCAGTCAGATATAGAGAGGTACTAATGTCACTCTATAGACCCCCAGTCATCTATAGAGAGGTACTAATGTCACTCTATAGACCCCCAGTCAGATATAGAGAGGTACTAATGTCACTCTATAGACCCCCAGTCAGATATAGAGAGGTACTAATGTCACTCTATAGACCCCCAGTCATCTATAGAGAGGTACTAATGTCACTCTATAGACCCCCAGTCATCTATAGAGAGGTACTAATGTCACTATATAGACCCCCAGTCAGATATAGAGAGGTACTAATGTCACAGTATAGACCCCCAGTCAGATATAGAGATGTACTAATGTCACTCTATAGACCCCCAGTCACATATAGAGAGGTACTAATGTCACTCTATAGACCCCCAGTCAGATATAGAGAGGTACTAATGTCACTCTATAGACCCCCAGTCAGATATAGAGAGGTACTAATGTCACTGTATAGACCCCCAGTCAGATATAGAGAGGTACTAATGTCACTCTATAGACCCCCAGTCAGATATAGAGAGGTACTAATGTCACTCTATAGACCCCCAGTCAGATATATAGAGGTACTAATGTCACTCTATAGACCCCCAGTCAGATATAGAGAGGTACTAATGTCACTGTATAGACCCCCAGTCAGATATATAGAGGTACTAATGTCACTCTATAGACCCCCAGTCTGATATAGAGAGGTACTAATGTCACTATATAGACCCCCAGTCTGATATAGAGAGGTACTAATGTCACTCTATAGACCCCCAGTCAGATATAGAGAGGTACTAATGTCACTGTATAGACCCCCAGTCAGATATATAGAGGTACTAATGTCACTCTATAGACCCCCAGTCTGATATAGAGAGGTACTAATGTCACTCTATAGACCCCCAGTCTGATATAGAGAGGTACTAATGTCACTCTATAGACCCTCAGTCAGCATTTCCGTGCGTTAACATGATAAATTATTCAAACCCCTAGTTACGGGTTTAGACGGAGCCAATAGTAAAAGAGACCGTCGTCATTACGTCACTAAAACATGGAGCTTACATTTCAACCACTTATGGCTCATCCCAGAAATAATGTAATATGAAACAATCAATAAATATAAACTAGTCCATGCGAGTTCTATTATATGTATTAACACATTGATTGCCGGGATCGATATAACACGGAAATGACACATAAAAACAATGATTTTTTATTTCAGATTGGTGAGCTTGACAATGTTGTGCTGTTAATATTAAGACCTCTCATCGCTTTCCCTATAATTTAAAATACAGTAGTGTGTTTATATTTGCTTTTACAGTGCTACGGACAGGAGCTTCACCCCTTTTGCCGGTCCTCTTGTAAACGTAGGATTTTTGGCTACATTTGCCATTTACGGGTGTGAAAACTATGGTGGGCTTGAGGACTTGTAGCAATTTAATAGTGATTGTAACATTTACGGGCTTGAAAGATCAAAGGCTTAGCTGGGTCGGAGTTGTGATTTTGGCAACCGCTGTGGTTTTTCAGCCTGTAACCCGCAGATCGTTTGCAGGTAGCTAAAAGAGGCCAATTTAATAGCAGTAACTTTTGCGGGCTTGTTTGGGGGCTTCTGAAACTACAAATAGTATGACGAATCCTAGTGGGTCGCTGAAGCTCTACATTGAACAGAATGTAAAATAACCCCAGGGGGTGCTGGTGTTGCCCAGCCCTGGATACAGTGGGCATAGGTACAATTCCTGGTTATGTAGTAGGCATAGGTACATTGCCTGTTTCTTTAGCGGGCATAGGTACATTGCCTGGCTCTGTAGTGGGCATTGGTACATTGCCTGTTTCTGTGGCGGGCATCAGCTTGTTACCTGGCTCTGTAGTGGGCATAGGTGCATTGCCTGTCTCTGTAGTGGGCATAGGTACATTGCCTGGTTCTGTAGTGGGCATAGGTACATTGCCTGGTTCTGTAGTGGGCATAGGTACATTGCCTGGTTCTGTAGTGGGCATAGGTACATTGCCTGTCTCTGTAGTGGGCATAGGTACATCACCTGGCTCTGTAGTGGGCATAGGTACATTGCCTGGTTCTGTAGTGGGCATAGGCGCATTACCTGTTTCTGTGGCAGGCAGCAGCTTGTTACCTGGTTCTGTAGTGGGCATAGGTACATTGCCTGGCTCTGTAGTGGGCATAGGTACATTATCTGTTTCTGTGGCAGGTACCAGCTTGTTTCGTGGTTCTGTAGTGGGCATAGGTACATTGCCTGGCTCTGTAGTGGGCATAGGTGCATTGCCTGGTTCTGTAGTGGGCATAGGTGCATTGCATGGCTCTGTAGTGGGCATAGGTGCATTGCCTGTCTCTGTAGTGGGCATTGGTACATTACTAGGATCTGCCACACTAGTATGGTAATTCAATGTATTATTTTCACTGTGTGTTTGCCAGCTAGGTTAGTCTTGTACTAATGGCCGGATCCATTCTGTAATCCGCTATCCCTTGCCCTGGAGTGCCCTTAATCAACTTGTGATCCAGGCGGGACGTCTGTGATTGCCGATGATGTGCTGCTTGTGATGTATGGGGTGCGATGTTATATGATGGGGACAGTGGAGAAAACAATGACAGAATATGATTTAGGAGCTGACGAATAGACGGAAATAAATACAAAGTGTCAGTTTTCTGTGTTCTGGATAATTAATTACAAATTCACTGAATGTTTGCAGTGTCACGAGAATGACAATAATGAGGTGGGATTTTCACATCCCTCGTTTGGAAAATATTTCTGTATTTGCACAAAAAGTGCAGTAAAATACACTCCTCATTATTATGGAAATACAAAAAAGTATAATTTTGCATTTTCTCGTTAAAATGTTTTCTTGCTTTGCCAAAGTGATCCGTTGTGACATCCTCCAAGAGGTCCGAGGCAAACCGTATCCTAATGTTCTGTACACACTTGCTTTCGATCCAATGGGTTGCAGTACTGTTACTGTTATTCCCCACCCAGTACCTGGTAATGTGAGACGCGCCAGGATTTAGGGATCATTGGAATCCATTACGCAGCTGCACTGAAACAGGATCACCCCTAAATTCTGGTGTATGGAGGTCCATAAGGACTGGTTTCTCCAGATAATTATTATACATATTACATACACCATGGAACCATTATTGGGTTGTAAAAATATTTGACATGACCACAACACCCCAAACCTTCACTTCTTAGATTCCTGATCAGGACGCGGCGATCCATCTCCAAGACCCTCACGCATTCCCTGAACATCGAGGAGAGATTTGGGGCAAAAAGCTGCTACAAATGGTCTTGGTATTGCATGTAGAAGGTCCATGGAAAACTCTGATTACATAAACATATTAATTAACATTAATTAGTATCAATAAAAATAATTTATAAAGAAGTTATTCTCTTGTCTGACATGTTCAGTTACCAGATATTATGTGTTTACCTGCTGTGCTCTTAAATTATTCTTATGGTTATTGCTGTTTTTTTTTGCTTTTTTCCCATTGTTCTTTATTAAGGACAAAGACAAAAGAGTTTTACAGGCCTGAAATATAGAAATCCACAAATAACGATGGATTACTGCAGCAGAAAACGTGTGTAATCAGCAAAAAGAAAGCCATGTTGTATTTGTTTTATTATAATACAGTCCTAAGATGTTCTAGGGTTTACACAAGGCTCCTCACTAATTGCCTTTAGAAGATTATTTGTACATTGAGGGCATTCAAAGGATCAAAAAGTTATACGTTAAAATGAACTAATAAATCTCCTAAGTACAAGAGATAAACCTGAACCGTGCGTGTCAGAGAAGAGAAAGGAAAAAGGGGAGCGAGGGATAGAATAATAAAGAAGAAAGGGGAGCGAGGGATAAAATAATAAAGAAGAAAGGGGAGCGAGGGATAAAATAATAAAGGAAAAAGAGGAGCGAGGGATAAAATAATAAAGAAGAAAGGGGAGCCAGGGATAAAATAATAAAGGAAAAAGGGGAGCCAGGGATAAAATAATAAAGAAGAAAGGGGAGCGAGGGATAAAATAATAAAGGAAAAAGGGGAGCCAGGGATAAAATAATAAAGAAGAAAGGGGAGCCAGGGATAAAATAATAAAGGAAAAAGGGGAGCCAGGGATAAAATAATAAAGGAAAAAGGGGAGCAAGGGATAAAATAATAAAGAAGAAAGGGGAGCGAGGGATAAAATAATAAAGGAAAAAGGGGAGCGAGGGATAAAATAATAAAGAAGAAAGGGGAGCGAGGGATAAAATAATAAAGAAGAAAGGGGAGCCAGGGATAAAATAATAAAGAAGAAAGGGGAGCCAGGGATAAAATAATAAAGGAAAAAGGGGAGCCAGGGATAAAATAATAAAGGAAAAAGGGGAGCGAGGGATAAAATAATAAAGAAGAAAGGGGAGCGAGGGATAAAATAATAAAGAAGAAAGGGGAGCCAGGGATAAAATAATAAAGGAAAAAGGGGAGCCAGGGATAAAATAATAAAGGAAAAAGGGGAGCAAGGGATAAAATAATAAAGAAGAAAGGGGAGCGAGGGATAAAATAATAAAGGAAAAAGGGGAGCGAGGGATAAAATAATAAAGAAGAAAGGGGAGCGAGGGATAAAATAATAAAGAAGAAAGGGGAGCCAGGGATAAAATAATAAAGAAGAAAGGGGAGCCAGGGATAAAATAATAAAGGAAAAAGGGGAGCCAGGGATAAAATAATAAAGGAAAAAGGGGAGCGAGGGATAAAATAATAAAGAAGAAAGGGGAGCCAGGGATAAAATAATAAAGAAGAAAGGGGAGCGAGGGATAAAATAATAAAGAAGAAAGGGGAGCCAGGGATAAAATAATAAAGAAGAAAGGGGAGCCAGGGATAAAATAATAAAGGAAAAAGGGGAGCCAGGGATAAAATAATAAAGGAAAAAGGGGAGCGAGGGATAAAATAATAAAGAAGAAAGGGGAGCGAGGGATAAAATAATAAAGAAGAAAGGGGAGCCAGGGATAAAATAATAAAGAAGAAAGGGGAGCCAGGGATAAAATAATAAAGGAAAAAGGGGAGCAAGGGATAAAATAATAAAGAAGAAAGGAGAGCGAGGGATAAAATAATAAAGGAAAAAGGGGAGCGAGGGATAAAATAATAAAGAAGAAAGGGGAGCGAGGGATAAAATAATAAAGAAGAAAGGGGAGCCAGGGATAAAATAATAAAGAAGAAAGGGGAGCCAGGGATAAAATAATAAAGGAAAAAGGGGAGCCAGGGATAAAATAATAAAGGAAAAAGGGGAGCGAGGGATAAAATAATAAAGAAGAAAGGGGAGCGAGGGATAAAATAATAAAGGAAAAAGGGGAGCGAGGGATAAAATAATAAAGAAGAAAGGGGAGAGGGATAAAATAATAAAGAAGAAAGGGGAGCCAGGGATAAAATAATAAAGAAGAAAGGGGAGCGAGGGATAAAATAATAAAGGAAAAAGGGGAGCGAGGGATAAAATAATAAAGGAAAAAGGGGAGCGAGGGATAAAATAATAAAGAAGAAAGGGGAGCGAGGGATAAAATAATAAAGAAGAAAGGGGAGCGAGGGATAAAATAATAAAGAAGAAAGGGGAGCGAGGGATAAAATAATAAAGAAGAAAGGGGAGCGAGGGATAAAATAATAAAGGAAAAAGGGGAGCGAGGGATAAAATAATAAAGGAAAAAGGGGAGCCAGGGATAAAATAATAAAGGAAAAAGGGGAGCCAGGGATAAAATAATAAAGGAAAAAGGGGAGCAAGGGATAAAATAAAGAAGAAAGGGGAGCGAGGGATAAAATAATAAAGAAGAAAAAAAGGGGGGATGTCCATGGTGGCCCATTTTTCCACTAGTACTACCATTTAGTTGGTGTCTTTCCAAGCCCCTCAGCTCTTAGACCAAACTTCCTGAACTCTGCGGCACAGCCACCATGTGTGAAATCATCCTAAAGCGATTGTCATTCCCCTTAGGAGACATTTTGTGCATTCGCACGGGGGTCATATACGCTCTATGCAGAAACTTTGGAGCTCATTGCGAGGCTCTCCTCTCGTGTATTTTTGCTCCTCTGAGCATCTTCGGCGCTCATTGCAAGCCTCTCCCCTCGTGTCCTTCCAGTTTTGTGCTTTGCAACGCTCATGTTCGTCGCTCATAACAAAGACAGATATATATATCTATATTTTTTTTAAATAATAATTAGTTACTTAAGAAATTAATATACTTTACCTATTTCTAATTAATATATCCAGCAATCAATAGCCTGAAGAGCTAACAATCTCTTTTTATTTTGCTGCAGCATCCAATGTACAGCTGGACTGTTGTTGCCCTGAGGGGAAAGTGTCAGCAATGTGGCAAGTGTGCATTAGAAATATGCTGCGTGCGCGGGGGCAAACTGTTGGTTTACTTGTGTAAAGCGCTATTTTAGATTCGTAATGTTATTAGTAAGTTAGTGTTGTAAAATGGCGTGTATTGTCTGTTACGCGGCTCGCGAGCATTTTCCGTGGTGTTTTGCGCACTTCGGGGTCGGCTGCCATTTTTTTTCTCGCTTAGCTTAGACTGCTCAGGAAATTAGGCTTAAACTTGCGTGCAACCTCCCTGTCCGCCCGTGCTGTGTGTGTGGTTTTTGGATTTGCGCGGTTCAGCCGTTTTTTCAATGCCTCAACTGCTCACCTTGCTATGCGAGGCTCGCAGGCAATGAGCTCCTTTGGCGTTTATCTCCTAAGTACTGCAAGTTTTAATGGTTCAACTGGTCGCCTTGCTTTGCGCGCCTTTGGAGCTCATCGCCTAAGTCGTACGCAACAGCGCAAAGCATGACGACATCTCGAAGTTTGACAATTCTAGTATGTGATGAGCCAACATACTCCATAGCACTAATCGGGTTAGATAAGTCAAAAACAAACTTAACAAATTGCAAAAGAATGGAGGGCCCTGTTATTGAGTTTAAAGTGAAGAAAACAAAGCCTGAAAACTTGCAAACTTACAACCTAAAGGGTATGGGTGATGTATAGAAAAGTGAGGTACAATATATTGCGTAAATTATGGCTGAAGGTGATGAGCTTCTATAAATAGATGAGCTTTTAGTGAGATTTTGAAGGATTTGAGACAGGAGGAATCTAGTGGAGTGAGGCAAGGAGTTCCAAAGAATAGGGGCAGCACAAGAAAAGCCCTGAAGGCTGAAGTGAGAGGAGGAGATGAGGAGGACAAGATGAGAGGAGGAGATGAGGATGAAAGCAGAATGTAGAAGAAGACCTTATTACAGATACAATCCACACATCCCTTTCGTACGTTTCTATGTAATTAGCCATTACAAGTATTGATTCCACGGCTTCTGGTTATGTTTATATAAAATACAACTTTCTAGACTTTTTTTTTACAGTTTTAGATGCTTTCACTAAATCATTGAAAAAACTTACAATTGAAATGAAATGTCTCACAGACCATTTGGAAACAAATATAAAAGCAGAGTGAGCTCAGCTCTTGGCATTGTTGGCAGTTTGTATTTGGGGAAAAGATGATGAAATAAGATTTTCATTTTTATTAGCTCCTTCAGACGTATTCCAGCCAACTTAACAGATTCTATAGGAAAAAAAACATACAAAAAGCTATTAAATGTTATTATCTGTCTCTGTACAGAACCAGATCTGCAGAACTCAGTGAGTCCAATAGAAGTGCGGGTCCAGTGTGTTAGGTGACATAATTCTTGGGAGTGGGAAAAAATATTTCCTTTGCTATATTTTTATAGTACAAGGTTTTTAACTGTTTCAGTTTTGTAAAACTGCTTCATTATGTATAAATGATATATATACAGGGCCTTGCAAAAGTATTCACCCCCTTGGCATTTTTCTTGTTTTGTTGCCTCACGACCTGGAACTAACATGGATTGTTTGAGCATTTGCATCATTTCATTTACAGAACATGCCACAATTTTAAAAATGTGTTGTTGTTTTTTGTTTTATTATTTTGAAGCCAACAACAAATAGGACAAAATAACAGAACAAGTCCCTGTGCATAACTATTCACCCCCCTAAAGTCAATACTTTGTAGCGCCACCTTTTGCGGCAATCACAGCTCCGAGTCGCTTTGGATAAGTCTCTATGAGCTTGCCACATCTTACCACTGGGATTTTTGCCCATTCCTCCTTGCAAAACGTCTCCAGCTCCTTCAAGTTAGATGGTTTGTTCTTGTGAGCAGCAATCTTTAAGTCTGACCACAGATTTCCTATTGGATTGAGGTCTGGGCTGTGACTCGGCCATTCCAACACATTTACATGTTTCCCCTTAAACCCCCCAAGTGTTGCTTTAGCCGTGTGTTTGGGGTCATTGTCCTGCTGGAAGGTGAACCTCCTCTCTAGCCTCAAATCACACACAGAGGGGAACAGGTTTTGCTCAAGAATATCCCTGTATTTAGCACCATCCATCTTTCCCTCAACTCTGACCAGTTTCCCAGTCCCGGCTGCTGAAAAACATCCCCCCAGCATGATGCTGCCACCGCCATGTTTCACTGTGGGATGGTGTTCTTTGGGTGATGTGATGTGTTGGGTTTGTGCCAGACATAGCGTTTTCTTTAATACCCGAAAAGTTCAATTTTAGTCTCATCAGACCAGAGCACCTTCCTCCATACATTTTGGGAGTCTCCCACATGCCTTTTCGCAAACTCAAAACGTGCCATTTTGCTTTTTGCTGAAAGTAATGTCTTTCTTCTGGCCACTCTGCCATAAAGCCCAACTCTATGGAGCGTACGGCTTATTGCCGTCCTATGTACAGATACTCCAGTCTCTGCTGTGGATCTCTGCAGCTCCTCCAGGGTTACCTTAGGTCTCTGCGCTGCCTCTCTGATTAATGCCCTCCTTGCCCGGTCCATGAGCTTTGGTGGGCGGCCGTCTCATGGCAGTGTTTGGTTAGTGGTGCCTCTTGCTTAGGTGTTGCAGCCTCTGGGGCCTTTCAAAAAAGGTGTGTATATGTAATGGCAGATCATGCGACACTTAGATTGCACACAGGTGGACATCATTTCACTAATTATGTGACTTCTGAAGGTAATTGGTTGCACCAGTGCTTTTTATGGGCTTCATAACAAAGGGGGTGAATACATACGCACAGGACAATTTTCTGTTTTCGATTTCTAAAAAAATAGTTTTATGTATATATTTTTCTCATTTCACTTCACCAACTTAGACTATTGTGTTCTGATCCATCACATAAAGTTCAGATTAACAAAGCATTGAACTTAAGGCTGTAATGTAACAAAATAGGTAAAAAGTCCAGGGGGGTGAATACTTTTTGCAAGGCATTGTATATTTCAGAAAATGAATAGTACATTTGTAATCCCATTTGAATGTCTATGTTAGAAATGTAAATCAAATTTCTTTTTACATGTAGAATTCTGACAATCCGGGTTGATGCCAAACGCCAGTTCAGTTATTACCTTATTTTCTTGTATTTTTTGTGTTTTTTTTACTTTTTGGTAAATTGGAATTGATTTTGTGCTTTTTTATTGCACACTTTGCATTTATATGCTGCATTTCAGAACTGAATCCATAGCTCTTCTCTCTCCTCCTGAGTATCTAATCGTTTTAGGAACAAAGTCAATATACCTGTTAAAAGCAATATTAAATGCAATAGTTAAACATTAAAGGCTGTATTTATTTATTTATTTAAAATATTTTGTAACATTTTGCACATTGTCACGTTCTTCACAATTAGAGGAAAACATTTCTGTCCCTAACACTTAGAATTCTTAATTCCAACTGAATTCTTCAGCTCCTCGCATCATCATACAGAGGTCTTGTAGTTTCGAAAATGCCAGTGATATAAGTTTTTATTAGTAAGTGAACATTATCATGTAGGATCAGTTTTGTATTTAGGTCAACGTTCCCCTGTAATAGGTCTCTAACGCACATGTATGCTCCAGAAGGTGGGTTTCTTTCTTTCTCCTTTTGACTTGGGAAAAAACAACTTGAAAAATAAATAAAAACAGGATAGGGCTGTGATTGAGACATTTATCCTTGAATGTGGATTCACAACAATGACCTTTGTGTGGGATTAGAAGGATTTTTTGCTATTCAAAAGACTATCAAAGAAACCTGGGAACCCATATATTGTGTTGTCCAGGTCCATGATATTCCATATGATGAGAAATAATTCCAAAGTTATTAGGATAATACATTCAATGGCCAATATTTACCAAACGTTTTATGTGGAGTGGTCACTGAAGCTATAATGCTATTTTCTAGGTGGTGGCAACAATATATATATGCAAATGTCTGTGATGAGTTCATGAAACTTGACTTGCCATAATTATACCTTCTGTGAAATATGAGTTGAAGACTTTGCTTGTTAAATCTTACAGTCTACAATAAGTTTTGGAGGAAGATTAACCAAAGTACACTGACGAAGTAATGTAGACATGAACAGAATGGAGCAAGAGACACTAGATAGTTCTTCTGATTGATGAATCTGGTGGAAGAGTGAATTAGATTGAGGACTATTGAACGAAGGGAAAGCCACTAAAGCAGGATTTACAATTGTACCGTGATGTTGGAGGGAAAGTCCCTTGTCAGTGCATTTTCTACAGGCCTCACCCGAGGAAGTTGTTGAAACTAGTGATGTCAATACAAGTTTTTTTTTATTTACAAGCTTGGAGAACACAACATAGATCACAAGGAATATGTGAAGTGGTCTAGCCTTCGCTTTTAGCAATGTATAACTTTTCTACAGGGGTTGGGAAAAGATTGTTAAAAGATTGTCAAAAGACAGGCGCGAGTAGGCGGCAGGCGCGAGTAGGCGGCAGGCGCGAGTAGGCGGCAGGCGCGAGTAGGCGGCAGGCGCGAGTAGGCGGCAGGCGCGAGTAGACATTAGAGATTATTCCAGGGCAGGAGGAGATTACTCGAGAGGAGAGAAAGCACAGACAGTTTTAACTAAATTATATGTTCTTCAAGATTCCTTTTCCTCTTGTCCATTTTTTGTTTGCATCTCTTATTCCCATCCTATAGTACTTTGCAATGCAATAAATAATATATAATATTACATGGGACAAAGGGACATCCTTTGCTGTGCTAGGAGCCAGGATACATGCTCTATATATTGTGCAAATCTAATAAATACCGTCCTTTTCTTTATTCTTTCCAGGACAGCTGGAAGGTCAGCATTACCTTTGTGATTGAGAACGAGCCAGAAGATGAAGTCCATACCAAGGCCCTCATGGATGCTGTGTGTGTACCTCTGAGAAGACTCTTCAGTGTGGTGACATGGGAGCAGATGCTGCAGCAGGTATCAGCCCACCATAGATACGCCATACTTCCCGTACCTGGGTATACTTTGTAAAGCTAGCGCCCAACCAAGACATTCGCTGGATGGTATAGAAATGGGACGTGTTACTTGTAATTCTTGCGGTGACTTAATTGTAGTTAAAAGGATATAACATTTCTGGGTTTCACTAGGTATATAATATCCTTGTGTATCAATTTTATTTTATTAAGAAGCGTTTATAAGCTCTGTTTCCTGCCTCAAAACATACACATAGTTCCTAACTGGTTTCTTCCCTCTTCAGCTCATGAATACAGTGTACTTCTAAGTACAGGGATTGCACTATTTCATAGTAACTAATCAGTGGTAAAACTCTGCTAATCCGTGACCTGCTTGAGGTTACTCATTGGTTAATCTAAAACACTACACTACACAGTCTGAGTATTCATGAGCTGAATATGCTACAGAGGGCTGACACATATAGGTACGATATATTTGTATGATTATAGGCAGTTAAACTGAGCATATAAGCACTTCTTAATAAATAAAGTACATGTCAGTAAATGTTATATACCTAGTAACGCCCAGGAGCCTCCATGTTGGCGTTATTTGTATCACTTTCCTGTGTTTGTCACACTTGGAATAGATTATTAAGACGTCACTTAGTAAAGATGGCTGTAGGAATACTTACGTGCTGCTTTAGTCACCTTCTCTTAAAGCCCTTTTAATTGTAATTATATTAGCTCTGTATGAACCACTGAAGATGTAGCAATACAATGTCCTTGGGATCTTCTGTTGAATGCATGGACCAATTTCCTTTCTTGAGTGAAAGCGGGCTGGGTCCAGTAGAACCGTAAGACAGTTTGACTTTCTCTCACGGGAATGTTAAAGGTACAGCAGCATGTTAATGTCAGCGACTCTGGGGAAGACAATATACAAAGCAATGACTGGTGAACTTTTTGGCTTAACTTAATGTATTTTAATTCTAGATCTCTGAACTTGGAAACCCAAAGGTCAAGAAGTCTAAAGATGCTCCCCAGTACTACGAGGTAAGGACAAGTCTGTCTGTATATCTTTGCCACTTATACAAGACTTTGCTCATGTAAAGCTCCATTAGACCATCTGTGATCACCAGCTCCCACCTTTCTCTTCCCCCTTCCCACCGGTCAGCCATAAAACACCCTGAAAATTTATACCACAACTCACAAGTTTTTTTTTAACAACTTCACAGACCCCGGGGCCTGCAAATTGCTCGATACAAAAACATTTTGCTTGTGTTTTCACCCGGTGATACCCCATAAATTTTTAATGCATCTCAGTTTTAAGCAGATATAAAAAAAATCCAGCCTTTTAGCTGCGGTCAAAGACGGGGAAACGCTTGAGTGGTATCCGAAGTCGTCCCCCCGGACTAATTTAACACATACTCGATTGTTAAGTTTATTGGCTTAACCCCACGTTTACCAGAGCGATCTCTAGCACAACACACGTTTACAAGTTATTTACGAGGTAAAGATATAAAAAAAAGTGTGTACATACATGTTCTGCCAGGGGATGTAAAAAGGCCTCGGGCAGCGATGCTGTATCTAATTACCTGAGCTAGTAGCCAGCTTCCTTTTAGCACAAGGGAGCCAGTGCAAGTGCAGCTGTAAAAGCAATTCCTCATTATATTCCAGCATGTGCGACTTGATGGGCTTCCTACCTCAGGTGCTTGTATCAGAAGGAGAAGAAGACAAGCATGTCTGGCTTCATGTACAGTCTGGCCTTGGCTTCCTGGAGAGACAAACGGCCTAAGGCAGATGTTGTGAATCATGTATAGAAGTATATACATATTATAAATACATCAAATAGTATAAATACATTATAAATCCATCAAGAAGAGACAGTAGAAAAATGTTTTTTTAAAGGACCACTGTTGATTTTACATCTTTGTAAAGTAGACCATTGGTAACCAAACCACCCCCACATATACACAAATACCATATGCCATAGATAATACCACGCAAAGACAAATATACTAAAGCTTTTGAACAATTATAACTTTTATTAAGTTATGATTAAATATAAAAATTAATATAAATAAATAAATATATATATAATATAATTCCATATATATATTCTGTGGAATTCTCTACCAGAGGAGGTGGTGACAGCAGATTCGATAGATAACTTTAAAAGGGGACTGGATTTATTTATAATTAAAAAGGGAATTCAGGGTTATCATGGATAATTAGAGAGGCAGTATTGATCCAGGGAGAAGTCCGGTCGCCCGTGTCTGGGATCAGGAGGGATTTGATTTTTTTTTTTTATACAACTAATTAATTAATAGTTGGTCCGCATGTTGCAGATCGGAGGAGATCTTGAAAGGTTGAACTTGACGGACTGAAGGTCTTTTTTCAACCTTAAATACTATGTAACTATGTAATATATATAATTCCACTTATACCAACAACCCCCCCACTATACTAGTATTTGACCTACAACTTGTTCAGTGCTGGCTATGTAACAAACTAACAGCATTAGCATTTGTATATGGCAGTGTTGTAAAAGCATTTTAGGGTGAAAATCACAGTTTTAGCAGACTCTGCTAGTGCATGGAAGCTGCCCTGGCGGTAATAATTCCTCTTGAAGATACGAGTGGGCAGATCCAGTGGAAGGTTTGCCAGTTTTCTTGTTACTTTCTTCTACTGAGCATGAGCTGAGGAGGGGGGATTATGTCAAATGCTAAAAGTTTATCTGAATCAGCCAATGAGGCAACAGATTCCCCTTCTTCAGTAGATAATATCGAGTAGTACAGCACACATCCTCAGACTCCAAGCCATCACAAAGTGTGGACGACACAAGCATGGAATCGTCAGGCACAATATTTTTTGATCGTGGGTTACACAGCTTCTGAGTTTTTTATATACTGCAAAAACATATGTGGTGTCTTTTTAAACATGCAGTGTTCCTTTTAAAGTAGATTTTCAATGAAATGGTGCTCTTCCTTCAGTAGGATGTGATAGCTTAGAGATGCTGGCACCCACAAGACTAGCGCCGCTGTGCCTACACTTTGGTATCAGACATGTGGATTATCTATTTAGTGGTTACTGCCATACACCCAGAACGCACTCATGTATTATGGGTAGATGCAGAGTATAAGATCTGTTGTCTGTTGTCTGTTGTATATATTATATAAAGACATAAAAAGGAGACATCCTGGATAACAAACACTAAAAAACTAAACATGTGCTAAAAATATCTCTATATTACTTTGCATACTCTCTTTCTCTGCACGTTGACCAGCTCGGTCAGTTTGAGTTCCTAGTATGCTTTTTTTTTTTTTTAAGTTGGTACATTCCTTGGGGAATGGCAATACTTGATAACTAAGGGTAAAAAAAAATCCCTGTCTAAGAGGTTCAGTGTGTTTGTCTTACTCTCTGCATGCCCTTACAATGACTGCTCAATCCCTTGGTCGTCTAGAACATCAGTTCTCAATGTTTTTCATTTGGGACAGGCTGGTTTCCTACCATGCTCATTGGGACAGGCTGGTTTCCTACCAATGCTCATTGGGACAGGCTGGTTTCCTACCAATGCTCATTTGGACACGCTGGTTTCCTACCAATGCTCATTGGGACACTCTGGTTTCCTACCAATGCTCATTGGGACAGGCTGGTTTCCTTCCAATGCTCATTGGGACAGGCTGGTTTCCTTCCAATGCTCATTGGGACAGGCTGGTTTCCTTCCAATGCTCATTGGGACAGGCTGGTTTCCTTCCAATGCTCATTGGGACAGGCTGGTTTCCTTCCAATGCTCATTGGGACACGGTAGTTTCCTACCAATGCTCATTGGGACACGGTAGTTTCCTACCAATGCTCATTGGGACACGGTAGTTTCCTACCAATGCTCATTGGGACACGGTAGTTTCCTACCAATGCTCATTGGGACACGGTAGTTTCCTACCAATGCTCATTGGGACACGGTAGTTTCCTACCAATGCTCATTGGGACACGGTAGTATCCTACCAATGCTCATTGGGACACGGTAGTATCCTACCAATGCTCATTGGGACACGGTAGTATCCTACCAATGCTCATTGGGACAGGCTGGTTACCTTCCAATGCTCATTGGGACAGGCTGGTTACCTTCCAATGCTCATCGGGACTGGCTGGTTACCTTCCAATGCTCATTGGGACAGGCTGGTTACCTTCCAATGCTCATTGGGACACGGTAGTTTCCTTCCAATGCTCATTGGGACACGGTAGTTTCCTACCAATGCTCATTGGGACACGGTAGTTTCCTACCAATGCTCATTGGGACACGGTAGTTTCCTACCAATGCTCATTGGGACACGGTAGTTTCCTACCAATGCTCATTGGGACACGGTAGTTTCCTACCAATGCTCATTGGGACACGGTAGTTTCCTACCAATGCTCATTGGGACACGGTAGTTTCCTACCAATGCTCATTGGGACACGGTAGTTTCCTACCACTGCTCATTGGGACACGGTAGTTTCCTACCACTGCTCATTGGGACACGGTAGTTTCCTACCAATGCTCATTGGGACATGGTAGTTTCCTACCAATGCTCATTGGGACACGGTAGTATCCTACCAATGCTCATTGGGACAGGCTGGTTACCTTCCAATGCTCATTGGGACAGGCTGGTTACCTTCCAATGCTCATCGGGACTGGCTGGTTACCTTCCAATGCTCATTGGGACAGGCTGGTTACCTTCCAATGCTCATTGGGACAGGCTGGTTACCTTGCAATGCTCATTGGGACACGGTAGTTTCCTTCCAATGCTCATTGGGACACGGTAGTTTCCTTCCAATGCTCATTGGGACACGGTAGTTTCCTTCCAATGCTCATTGGGACACGGTAGTTTCCTACCAATGCTCATTGGGACACGGTAGTTTCCTTCCAATGCTCATTGGGACACGGTAGTTTCCTTCCAATGCTCATTGGGACACGGTAGTTTCCTTCCAATGCTCATTGGGACACGGTAGTTTCCTACCAATGCTCATTGGGACACGGTAGTTTCCTACCAATGCTCATTGGGACACAGTAGTTTCCTACCAATGCTCATTGGGACACGGTAGTTTCCTACCAATGCTCATTGGGACACGGTAGTTTCCTACCAATGCTCATTGGGACAGTTCTCAATGTTTTTCATTTGGGACAGGCTGGTTTCCTACCATGCTCATTGGGACAGGCTGGTTTCCTACCAATGCTCATTGGGACAGGCTGGTTACCTTCCAATGCTCATCGGGACAGGCTGGTTACCTTCCAATGCTCATCGGGACAGGCTGGTTACCTTCCAATGCTCATCGGGACTGGCTGGTTACCTTCCAATGCTCATCGGGACTGGCTGGTTACCTTCCAATGCTCATCGGGACTGGCTGGTTACCTTCCAATGCTCATTGGGACACGGTAGTTTCCTTCCAATGCTCATTGGGACACGGTAGTTTCCTTCCAATGCTCATTGGGACACGGTAGTTTCCTTCCAATGCTCATTGGGACACGGTAGTTTCCTTCCAATGCTCATTGGGACACGGTAGTTTCCTACCAATGCTCATTGGGACACGGTAGTTTCCTACCAATGCTCATTGGGACACGGTAGTTTCCTACCAATGCTCATTGGGACACGGTAGTTTCCTACCAATGCTCATTGGGACACGGTAGTTTCCTACCAATGCTCATTGGGACACGGTAGTTTCCTACCAATGCTCATTGGGACACGGTAGTTTCCTACCAATGCTCATTGGGACACGGTAGTTTCCTACCAATGCTCATTGGGACACGGTAGTTTCCTACCAATGCTCATTGGGACACGGTAGTTTCCTACCAATGCTCATTGGGACACGGTAGTTTCCTACCAATGCTCATTGGGACACGGTAGTTTCCTACCAATGCTCATTGGGACACGGTAGTTTCCTACCAATGCTCATTGGGACACGGTAGTTTCCTACCAATGCTCATTGGGACACGGTAGTTTCCTACCAATGCTCATTGGGACACGGTAGTTTCCTACCAATGCTCATTGGGACACGGTAGTTTCCTACCAATGCTCATTGGGACACGGTAGTTTCCTACCAATGCTCATTGGGACACGGTAGTTTCCTACCAATGCTCATTGGGACACGGTAGTTTCCTACCAATGCTCATTGGGACAGGCTGGTTACCTTCCAATGCTCATTGGGACAGGCTGGTTACTTTCCAATGCTCATCGGGACAGGCTGGTTACCTTCCAATGCTCATCGGGACAGGCTGGTTACCTTCCAATGCTCATCGGGACTGGCTGGTTACCTTCCAATGCTCATCGGGACTGGCTGGTTACCTTCCAATGCTCATCGGGACTGGCTGGTTACCTTCCAATGCTCATCGGGACTGGCTGGTTACCTTCCAATGCTCATCGGGACTGGCTGGTTACCTTCCAATGCTCATCGGGACAGGCTGGTTACCTTCCAATGCTCATCGGGACAGGCTGGTTACCTTCCAATGCTCATCGGGACAGGCTGGTTACCTTCCAATGCTCATCGGGACAGGCTGGTTACCTTCCAATGCTCATCGGGACTGGCTAGTTACCTTCCAATGCTCATTAGAACAGGCCTGTTACCTTACCAATAATTGATCTGTGTTTATAACTAATAGTAGTGGTATGTAATAGGCTTACCTAGTAAATCTTTGTCTCTGATGAAGGGCCGGTAAAGGCTCAGAGACCAACAGTTTGTGATCTCTATCTTTCTATCTCTATATACGTATATAATTAGGACTTTACAGTTTGACAAAAACTTGGATTGAGGTTCGTGAGAAAGTACTTGCGCATGAAAATATATCTCGGTCAATAAATAACTACCTTAACTGGAAGCCCTGTGTCGACATGTTGGATCTGACTGTGTGAAAGCTTGGGTATCAGCCAATGTAATGCCAGGATTTCGGCCGGGGCCTGGGGAGCCACCAGGAAATTGCAAGTTTGTCCCTTGCACTTGAGCTGTGGATAAAGTCTTTGAGAGGTTTGCAATACATCAAATAAGGAAACACTTAGAAAAACAGCATTGCAAGACAAGCCAGCCAAGATTATTTGTGGGAAGCAGGGACCATGTTTTATTAACTTATTTGAACTAGAGGATATTATTTTACCGTCAAGGCGTCGATGAGGAATTGTCCGTGTGACATAGGCGCGCACCGTGTGAGATGCAGTGACCAGCTCTCCAGCCAGTGCTTGTATCCTCAGGGACATCATTATCTGTCATACATTAAAACACCTTATTTCTAAAAATGACAAATTTATATTTTTATTACCGTATTTTTCGGTAGATAACGCGCGTGTTATCTATACAAGAAAGGTCTAAATTTGTAACAAAATGACCGTGTGTATACATAAGAAAGGTGTGAGAGGTAAAACAAATGTAATAACAAAACTAAGGTAGAAGTAGAACTCATATTTTATTAAACAAAGACTATTCAAATCTCATAAATTCTTCATCAGACTCTACATTGAAAGAATAAATTGTGTTAAAATGTCATTCAGTATTCCTTCGGTTTCCATTTCTGTATCGTAATGTGCTGTCATCGTCACCGGACGATTTCATTCCCTTGTGCTTTAATGAAACCATTCCTAACACAATTTTGATTTACAGCAGTCCAGCTTTCTACAGTCCATGCCACTATATCTTTATGTGATGGTCTCTATATCTGCCCTGTTTTGTTATATTCATGGATTCCACCCACTTAGCCCACAACTGGTATTTGGATGGTTTATTAGCCGTGATGTCCAGAGGTTGGAGTTTTTTTGTAACACCTCCTGGAACGACGGCCATGGTGGAATATTTATTTATAATGGTTTTCATTTCCGTTGTTATGTGAGCTCTACACGAATACAACATTAACAGCGATTTTTGGGTGGAAAAATTAAATTTTCCTCTTTCGCCACACATTGTCCAACCAAAACTTCATAACATCGGAATTCATCCAACCTTTGTCATTTGAACTGACAATGACGTCTTTGGAATCGCAACCTTTCGGAACAGTCTTTCTTTTGAAAATCACCTTGGAGGTAGTTTCGAATCATCTTCAGTTATGCCGAGAACCTCTGGGACTTTCCGTGGCCAGTTGTAGCAACAGAAACCTCTTTTGCTCCCTTCAGATTCACAGTCCTAGAACTAGGCAACTCAAAACTTACGGGATCCTCATCCATATTACCGAAGTGGTGAGAACCAACCCCACACACGTTTTCTCTGGGATACAAATGGAATTTTGTCATTTTAGCTTCCCAGACGGAAGGCAATTTTTGTCCAACACTAGTAATGTTCCCGGTCTATACAAGACACTGTTATATTGTTGTTGTTTTTGTTATTGTTATTTATAAATCTATTAAATAGGACTAAATAGGAACAGGAAATATTTTATTATGAAAACACACTGCTTTAAAATAAAACCACAAATAAATGGGAACACACCAAATGTAGCCATACCTGTGATCCTCTAAAGGATACCTCCAAAACTGGGAGGCTTCTCAAAGATATCATATGAGGTTTCTAATAAAATAACCTTAAAAGGAAGTGTTTTACCTATTCCTTCCTTTCAGAGGTATTAAGGTAGTTGTATGTCTTTTTGGCACACACAACCTCTTCTGGAATGTATTTATATTCTGAGAACATTGCGTTGTTTTCTTATTAATGCTTAAGCCTTTGACAAAGCTGTAGCTATGGCGAAACGACAATCAGGCTCAATTTAATATTGTAAAAAAATATTGGAGGGACTCTAGAAGTTATGGAACAAATAATACTCAATAGCAGATGTTCTTTACATTAACTAGCAAAAATATAGAAAATGCTGTTTGTTAAGAAAAATATGTTGAAATAATACTCCGTATCAGCATTAAACTGTTTTATATGAGATCACAGCTAAAGATCTATATTTAAAATAGTTACAAATTAATTAATATTTAGGGTTATTAGCAAGATTTTCGGGGTAAACTAGCCTGAAGCCTTTAGGAGGTTACCATACGGTATAGTTACATTTAGTTTGTATTTTCATAGTAACACATTTCGCGTCCTCCTTCAGTCCTATTCATGTCGCTGTTGGTGTTCAGCACCTGGGAAGTGGGCCCAATGTTTTTATGTTTTACATAGTGCTGTAAATACACTGATTACAATAGGAGACGTCTCAGGGACCCGTCCATACAGGAGGGCAACCCAAGGGGACAATGTCTGAGGTGACTATTGTGATGAGGTGTTGGAGGTAAGGTTTAGGATTGGGTGATTTGGAGAGAAAGAGGGACATGTATGTGAGTAATATGAGGGTGGTCTAGATTTGATTGGGCAGTGAGCTGTTATGGTTAGGGTTGGATGTGCAGTGTAGTGTCCTAGCCTATCAGGGACCATGTCTCAGCAGCATGTTGCTAAGAGATGGTCGCTGGTTAATACGAGACACTCACAGCAAGTACAGCAGAGTCCGTGTATTCGTGAGATGCAGAGACTAGGCCCATACAGGGACTATTTATTTTATTTTATCCAGTAAATACAGAGCTTATAAGCACTTCTTAATAAAACATAAATACATGTCAGTAAATTATGACACAATTTACTGACATGTATACAGGGTGGGCTGCATGTAACGGGCACATACATGGAATACAGGGACTCTGTCACCCCAACAGGAAGTTCATTTTATTTTAAAGATCAATAAAAACTATCTATATAATGTACTAGATGTTTTTCTCTACAATATATCTTGTCTGAAATATTTAGAATGATTTTGCTGCTCCTGTCTGCTATTGTGCGTCTCAGTATGCCAATGTGTGGCTCCTGTGTGCCAATGTGCGGCTCCTGTGTGCCAATGTGCGGCTCCTGTGTGCCAATGATGTGCGGCTCCTGTGTGCCAATGATGTGCGGCTCCTGTGTGCCAATGATGTGCGGCTCCTGTGTGCCAATGATGTGCGGCTCCTGTGTGCCAATATGCGGCTCCTGTGTGCCAATGATGTGCGGCTCCTGTGTGCCAATGATGTGCGGCTCCTGTGTGCCAATGATGTGCGGCTCCTGTGTGCCAATGATGTGCGGCTCCTGTGTGCCAATGGGCGGCTCTTTATGCAAATGTGCTTGATAAAGGTGGGAGATGAGTCTAATTACCAGATAACATTAGGGGTCTTAAATTGGTCCACTTCATAGGCAGGCAAGCATACTGTGATGCCAATTAGCCAGATTATCATGCTCTTTAAGAATAATCTAAAAAAACAATGTGATTTTAGGATGACAGAGTCCCTTTTTAAACTGGGATTTTGAAGAATTGCAAGGGAGGATGTGTTTGGTCACTGATTGGCTAGTGCGGGTCTCTGTGTCTGCATGAGCAGCAAAGGGCAGACCCATACAGGGACTGTTTGTCTTATTTTAGGCAGAGATCTCCAAGAAGTGGGAAGCCTGGCTTCTACATGACCTTATGTGGCTGCGCATTATTCGCATCACCACCGTCAGTGGCCAGGAGCGTGTTACTGTTCCTGCCATTGTGCGGCTGGCTCTGTGTTTATGGGATTAGTCAGCCTGACAGTGGAGGATGTGGCGCCCGCTCCAGGGTCATCAATAACAGTGCCAGGACACGTAGCATGACACCACACTGACACACAGCAGGATCTGCAGACACAGACATGTACACTGGTGTCTGTAGCATGATCATGTGATAGTCACACTGACTGCACTTGTGTTAGGTGGTCCTGCAGGGATGGGGTCTGGAACAGTAATAGATATAGATGGAAAAAGATTATTTAGTATTTAATGCTTAAAGGGACCCAAAATCAAGTCTAAAAATCCGTTTATATGTTGTGTTATCCATTTGTTTCTACACTGAATCAGTCCTGGAAAATTCCACGCTGTGGCTGTATTTTATATTCTTTGATGTGCTAGTTTAGGATTACAGTCTGCTTGTCTGTTTCTGTAGGGGCCAATTAAAGACTCCAAATGTTATCTGACTGCTAGATCCCCTCGGATCTTTCCTGTTATCCACTTTTCAGCAGTGGCGTGCGGCTGTCATTAGAGGCGCAGCACCGAGGATCAGTTTGCTGGTAGAGTGATGGGCAGACTCAGGGTTAGGGTTCAGAGTTAGTGTGGTGGCAGATGATAAGCGTTACATAGTAAAATAGTGGTGCGCACAACGCAAATGACTGACACAGCGCGCCACTACTGTCCTATGTAATGGTTATCATCTTCCCTACCCCTAAGCCCTACCCTAACCATAAAGAATTGAACAAAGTCATTAGCATACTGAGCCAAACATTAGCATACTGGAGTCGCACATTGGCATACAGGAGCTGCCCATTGGCATACGGAGTCGCATATTAAGCCACACATTAGTATACAAGAGTGACAGTATACTGGAGTCGCCCATTGGCATACTGAGTCGCCCATTGGCATACTGAGTCGCCCATTGGCATACTGAGTCGCCCATTGAGTTGCCCATTAGCATGCTGAGGTGCCCATTGAGTTGCCCATTAGCATGCTGAGGTGCCCATTGAGTTGCCCATTAGCATGCTGAGGTGCCCATTGAGTTGCCCATTAGCATGCTGAGGCGCCCATTAGCATGAGTCACACGTTGGCATACAGTAGCCTGCACATTGGCATACAGGGGGCAAACATTAGCATACTGAGTTGCACCTTCGCCTACAGGGGCCGCGCACCTTCGCCTACAGGGGCCGCGCAACTTCTCCTACAGGGCCCGGGCACCTTCGCCTACAGGGCCCGGGCACCTTCGCCTACAGGGCCCGGGCAACTTCGCCTACAGGGCCCGGGCACCTTCGCCTACAGGGCCCGGGCACCTTCGCCTACAGGGCCCGGGCACCTTCGCCTACAGGGCCCGGGCAACTTCGCCTACAGGAGCCGCACACCTTCGCCACATTCGCTTACGATAGAGAAAAACTGCTAGTACAATAGTTTTTAATGCTTTTTAAAATGAAATCAACTTCCTGTTGGGGGGACAAAGATTCTTTAAATAACTTAAAGAAATATCCATTCATTTAACTGCTTCTTAAAGGCTCCCTTCATGTTTCTGAGCCTTCCACATGCCTCCGGTATTGCTCAGTGTGTTCATGTCTGTGGTCAGGGAGAGGTTAAACGCTCTGTATGTCTTGTGGCCGGGGGCTGCTTCCTTGAAGACTCTGCACTTATCAGCCCCAAGTGGAGGCAGAGACTGTAACAAGATTAGTGTCATTCTCCTGACCGCGGCCTGAAAGAGCTGCTGCTAAACGTGCTGCTTACTTCCTCCTTAAAGCCCTGATTAGGCGCACTGCGACTTCTCACTCAGCACGTCTGGAGGAAACCATGATGGCTCTGCTGAAATGTCTGAGCACGGCTTGGATTAATGGGATAGGAAGTGCTGGGGATCAGTAGAATAACATAGGAATCACTATTATCACTGTTTTTAGTTCTTATTCATTACCCCACATTGTTGTTGTGCTGTGTATACATTTTTGTTTAGTTGTTGAGTTGTGTCCGACTCTCCATGACTCTATGGACCACAGCACTCCAGGCATATCTGTCAGTCACTGCCCCTCTGAGCTCCCTCAAACTCATGTGCATTGCTTCAATAATCTATCCACCTCCACCTCTGCCGTCCCCTTCTTCTTGTGCCTTCCCGTAATCAGAGTCTTCTCTATGGAATCCTGTCTTCTCATGATATGGCCAAAATATTTCAGCTTCATGATCAAACCTTCTAGTGAACAGTTTTGCTTAATTTCCTGTAGTATTGATTGGTTGGATCTTCGTGCAGTCCTAGGGACTCTAAGCAGTTTTCTCCAACATCACAAGTCCAAGGCGTCAATTCTACGGCGCTCAGACTTCTTTATGGTCCAGCTCGCACATCCGGTACTACTGGGAATACCAGAGGTCTAACTATGCAGACCTTTGTTGAAAATGTAATATCTTTACTTTTTACTAGCTTGTCCAGACTTGCCATAGCTTTCCTCCCCAAATGTCTTTTCATTTCATAGCTGCAGACATTGTAATTATTATAATATATACACTTTGTGCACATCTGCACCATGTCACAGCTCCTACTTTCTATCACCCTAGATAAAGACACTTTGTTTCACAGTGATTAGAGCGCTTGCTAACTCACCGCGGTATCTCTCGGCCGCTTTGTTACTATTTTCATTTTAATTGCTGGGGCCGCGTGTTCCTGCTAAATGGATGATTGTTTTGAACTTGTGACAGGGCGATTCTGCGCTGCCAAACAGATGTGCCTGCGCTCCAGATGTGGGACCCATAGATAATTCCCAACTCCCTCTATTCAGCTGTGAGAGGTGGAAAAATCTTTTATTGGGTTAAAACAACAGTTATCAGATAGACATGAAGTTAATAACACAAACAATGTACAGGAATGTTACAGGCTTAGTTCAAAAGGAAACGGCGAGGGGGCACTTACCAGAAAATGTTCCCTCATCCATCATAGTAAGGAGAGAAGCTAAGTAACTATGATGGTCTGAGAAAGAAACGTGTTGTGACTTAGTAATCTCAGTGGGAGAGCCTGGCCTCATAGTGGTGTCAAGTGGTACAAACAGGAGAGCCTGGCATCAGACACAATGCAGCGAATTCATAGAAGCTGGAGAACCTGGCATCAGACACAATGTAGTAAATATATACAAACAGGAGAGCCTGGCATCAGACACAATGTAGTAAATATGTACACACAGGAGAGCCTGGCATCAGACACAATGTAGTAAATATGTACACACAGGAGAGCCTGGCATCAGACACAATGTAGTAAATATGTACACACAGGAGAGCCTGGCATCAGGCACAATGTAGTAAATATGTACACACAGGAGAGCCTGGCATCAGACACAATGTAGTAAATATATACACACAGGAGAGCCTGGCATCAGGCACAATGTAGTAAATATGTACACACAGGAGAGCCTGGCATCAGACACAATGTAGTAAATATATACACACAGGAGAGCCTGGCATCAGACACAATGTAGTAAATATGTACACACAGGAGAGCCTGGCATCAGACACAATGTAGTAAATATGTACACACAGGAGAGCCTGGCATCAGACACAATGCAGCGAATTCATAGAAACTGGTGAGCCTGGTATCAGACACAATGTAGTAACTATGTACACACAGGAGAGCCTGGCATCAGACACAATGTAGTAACTATGTACACACAGGAGAGCCTGGCATCAGACACAATGTAGTAAATATATACACACAGGAGAGCCTGGCATCAGGCACAATGTAGTAAATATGTACACACAGGAGAGCCTGGCATCAGACACAATGTAGTAAATATATACACACAGGAGAGCCTGGCATCAGACACAATGTAGTAAATATATACACACAGGAGAGCCTGGCATCAGACACAATGTAGTAAATACGTACACACAGGAGAGCCTGGCATCAGACACAATGTAGTAAATATATACACACAGGAGAGCCTGGCATCAGACACAATGTAGTAAATATGTACACACAGGAGAGCCTGGCATCAGGCACAATGTAGTAAATATATACACACAGGAGAGCCTGGCATCAGACACAATGTAGTAAGTATGTACACACAGGGGAGCCTGGCATCAGACACAATGTAGTAAATATGTACACACAGGAGAGCCTGGCATCAGACACAATGTAGTAAATATGTACACACAGGAGAGCCTGGCATCAGACACAATGTAGTAAATATATACACACAGGAGAGCCTGGCATCAGGCACAATGTAGTAAATATGTACACACAGGAGAGCCTGGCATCAGACACAATGTAGTAAATATGTACACACAGGAGAGCCTGGCATCAGGCACAATGTAGTAAATATGTACACACAGGAGAGCCTGGCATCAGACACAATGTAGTAAATATATACACACATGAGAGAGCCTGGCATCAGACACAATGTAGTAAATATATACACACAGGAGAGCCTGGCATCAGACACAATGCAGCGAATTCATAGAAACTGGTGAGCCTGGCATCAGACACAATATAGTAAATATATACACACAGGAGAGCCTGGCATCAGACACAATGTAGTAAATATATACACACAGGAGAGCCTGGCATCGGGCACAATGTAGTAAATATGTACACACAGGAGAGCCTGGCATCAGACACAATGTAGTAAATATGTACAAACAGGAGAGCCTGGCAACAGACACAATGTAGTAAATATGTACACACAGGAGAGCCTGGCATCAGACATAATGTAGTAAGTATGTACACACAGGGGAGCCTGGCATCAGACATAATGTAGTAAGTATGTATACAAAGGAGAACCTGGCATCAGACACAATGTAGTAAATATGTACACACAGGAGAGCCTGGCATCAGACACAATGTAGTAAATATGTACACACAGGAGAGCCTGGGATCAGACACAATGTAGTAAATATGTACAAACAGGAGAGCCTGGCATCAGACACAATGTAGTAAATATGTACAAACAGGAGAGCCTGGCATCAGACACAATGTAGTAAATATATACACACAGGAGAGCCTGGCATCAGACACAATGTAGTAAATATGTACACACAGGAGAGCCTTGCATCAGACACAATGTAGTAAATATGTACAAACAGGAGAGCCTGGCATCAGACACAATGTAGTAAATATATACACACAGGAGAGCCTGGCATCAGACACAATGTAGTAAATATGTACACACAGGAGAGCCTGGTATCAGACACAATGTAGTAAATATGTACACACAGGAGAGCCTGGCATCAGACACATTGTAGTAAATATGTACACACAGGAGAGCCTGGCATCAGACACAATGTAGTAAATATGTACAAACAGGAGAGCCTGGTATCAGACACAATGTAGTAAATATGTACACACAGGAGAGCCTGGCATCAGACACATTGTAGTAAATATGTACACACAGGGGAGCCTGGCATCAGGCACAATGTAGTAAATATGTACACACAGGAGAGCCTGGCATCAGACACAATGTAGTGAATATGTACAAACAGGAGAACCTGGCATCAGACACAATGTAGTAAATATGTACAAGCAGGAGAGCCTGGCATCAGACACAATGTAGTAAATATGTACACACAGGAGAGCCTGGCATCAGACACAATGTAGTAAATATATACACACAGGAGCCTGGCATCAGACACAATGTAGTAAATATGTACACACAGGAGAGCCTGGCATCAGACACAATGTAGTAAATATGTACAAACAGGAGAGCCTGGCATCAGACACAATGTAGTAAATATGTACACACAGGAGAGCCTGGCATCAGACACAATGTAGTAAATATGTTCACAAAGGAGAGCCTGGCATCAGACACAATGTAGTAAATATATACACACAGGAGAGCCTGGCATCAGACACAATGTAGTAAATATATACACACAGGAGAGCCTGGCATCAGGCACAATGTAGTAAATATGTACACACAGGAGAGCCTGGCATCAGACACAATGTAGTAAATATATACAAACAGGAGAGCCTGGCATCAGACACAATGTAGTAATTATGTACACACAGGAGAGCCTGGCATCAGACACAATGTAGTAAATATATACAAACAGGAGAGCCTGGCATCAGACACAATGTAGTAAATATGTACACACAGGAGAGCCTGGCATCAGACACAATGTAGTAAATATGTACACACAGGAGAGCCTGGCATCAGACACAATGTAGTAAATATATACACACAGGAGAGCCTGGTATCAGACACAATGTAATAAATATGTACACACAGGAGAGCCTGGCATCAGACACAATGTAGTAAATATGTACACACAGGAGAGCCTGGCATCAGACACAATGTAGTAAATATGTACACACAGGAGAGCCTGGCATCAGACACAATGTAGTAAATATGTACAAACAGGAGAGCCTGGCATCAGACACAATGTAGTAAATATGTACACACAGGAGAGCCTGGCATCAGACACAATGTAGTAAATATGTACACACAGGAGAGCCTGGCATCAGACACAATGTAGTAAATATGTACACACAGGAGAGCCTGGCATCAGACACAATGTAGTAAATATATACACACAGGAGAGCCTGGCATCAGACACAATGTAGTAAATATGTACACACAGGAGAGCCTGGCATCAGACACAATGTAGTAAATATGTACAAACAGGAGAGCCTGGCATCAGACACAATGTAGGGAATTGGTGCAAATGGGAGAGCCTGGCATCAGACACAATGTAGTAAATATGTACAAACAGGAGAGCCTGGCATCAGACACAGTGTAGGGAATTGGTGCAAATGGGAGAGCCTGGCATCAGACACAATGTAGTAAATATGTACAAACAGGAGAGCCTGGCATCAGAAACAATGTAGTAAATATATACACACAGGAGAGCCTGGCATCAGACACAATGTAGTAAATATGTACACACAGGAGAGCCTGGCATCAGACACAATGTAGTAAATATATACACACAGGAGCCTGGCATCAGACACAATGTAGTAAATATGTACACACAGGAGAGCCTGGCATCAGACACAATGTAGTAAATATGTACACACAGGAGAGCCTGGCATCGGGCACAATGTAGTAAATATGTACACACAGGAGAGCCTGGCATCAGACACAATGTAGTAAATATGTACAAATAGGAGAGCCTGGCATCGGGCACAATGTAGTAAATATGTACACACAGGAGAGCCTGGCATCAGACACAATGTAGTAAATATGTACAAATAGGAGAGCCTGGCATCGGACACAATGTAGTAAATATGTACACACAGGAGAGGCTGGCATCAGACACAATGTAGTAAATATGTACAAATAGGAGAGCCTGGCATCAGACACAATGTAGGGAATTGGTGCAAATGGGAGAGCCTAGCATCAGATACAGTGCAGGGATTTGGTGCAAATGGGAGAGTGTGATAAGTAAGAACCCTTAGTACAATTAACATTATACTCTTCCTTGCCACATGAGGTGGGATTAACTGCCCCTCTGCCTATGCCCTCTCATGCATAATATGAGCCCAAGTGTCTCCCAGGAGCATGTCCCCCCATCTGGCCCCGTTCCCCCACCCCCTTGTGATTTTCGGTGGGCAGACCTTAACCCCTCATTAACTCCCTTACTTACCGTACACAAATAAGTGCCTCATCGGGCCCCAATGGACACCTATGATAGCGTTATAGTGTTTATTTTTGTTGCACTTTTTATGGGAAAAACTAAAAATTTTTAACACTGCTTATTTTAAATAAATGACATAAAACTTGCTTATTTTGTGTCACTTTGTGGTGAGTGAAGGTTCCCATTATATTTTACAGAGGGTCTGCAGCCTATATTCACCATTCTGCAGTAATTTACTGCCAGGGTACATATTATTGCTGACACTTTTACTGATTTACTTGAATTTATAAAGTTTGAACATTATTTGGACAAAGCCGTAGTCTGTGCCGTGTCATCAACTTCTTAGATTTACGCTCCAGGCATCTCAAGCGATGAAACGGTCCGTGCATTGTAATGGCAGTTTAGGATTTGCAGTTTTCAATCCTCTCCAAAATTAGGGACTTAAAGGTATATGGAAGTGTGTTGCGTTTTTATTATTATTATTATTATTATTTGTAAAGCACCAACATAGAGCTCTATGTAAATCAGATGCTCACTGCGCGCAACCCCCGACCCCCAACTTCTACACTAATGTAAATCTTTTGCTTCCCCAAATTACATCTCTCAGTGCACAGCCATAAATCCTGCCTTAGACACGGGGAGCAGCCAACCAAGGTTTACGGATGAGACCATGCCCCAGGAGCCTATAGGAAATGGGAACGTCATGATTATTATAATGAGTGGGAAGTGCAGGAACAACTGCCCACAACTGGCTATGGCAAGGAAACATAACAGATAAATAGAAAGCAATTGTTTTTTTAACTAAAAATATTTTTTGATATTAAAAAGATTTGACAATTGTATTTATGGCTTCAATCAGTAAAAATGTGTTTATTTTGTGTTTAACATGTGATATATTTATAGGCAAAATATCAGAGCATTTGTTCCTAGGCAACATGATTTTGTGACTTGTTTGAACCCCTTGCGTACTGGGCTGTTTTAATGACACAAAAAACTGAACAGAGCCTCGAGACCAAGAATATGGTCTCAAACGTACTGGCCAGTGAAAAAGCCTCTACATAATGATATAAATGTAGCAACAAATTAAAGAAAAAAAAAATATATATACACAAACTTTTTATTGTTAAAATATACTTGATATACTTGATGGCCCAATATGTTATTACAACAATGAAAAAAATAATATATATATATATATATTACAATGAGGCTGTTATAAATGGGGTTAGATTGCTATAAATAACCCCCTGGATAAATATAGATTACACTGTGGGTGCTGTAATCATAATATTTGGAGTGGATATAATAAATGTTATGATTAATGCAGTCCAGTTGATAAGACCGGTGACCCCCAAATGTTGCTTAGTTGATAACAGAACATCTAATACTCCCTTTACAAGTTTGCAGCCATCTAGGGTACTTACCCTTTGGCTGATGTATAGTGGGGATAGAGATCCTGAAAAAAAGAGGAGAGAACCACCGACTAGCGTCTTCATACAGATTGCCGTGTTCTCCAGTATTTACCATTGCCTTAATTAATTAGAGTGCAGTATTATAAAAAGGTAAGGCATAATGCCAAGCACCACCAACCTTGGTATTTCACAAGGGGAAGCAGTCAACCTTACAGCCTCTTCATGACTCCCGACGCGTTTGACCACGGCTGGTATACAAACGGTTTCATCAGGGGAGCTGCTGGTTGTGTGTGTGACCCTGGATTTTGTATCGTAAAACTGGCTTAATACGAACATATCATTTTATTTAATTTCACATATGTTGATATCGGGTTGTTAAGTGTCAAATAATGTTGAAGTGTCATCATTTTGTAGTGCTTTTTTTTGCAATACTGTCATTTTGAATGCTTCTGGGGGACTAAGCAAGGTTTTAGAAACCAGTTGTGAGTGGCGTTTGGTACACGTAAATCTTGCTTCTGCATTTTGAAGTTACGGCAGTGCCCTGATTTGTGAGTGATCCGTAAAATCTTATTAGCATAGGGTTTGGGTGTCAGAGTGTAAGGGAGTAACTCGTAATTTATTGTCAGTGAAAAACTCAATGGAGATGTTTTCCTTGCTTTTCGGCTTTGTCCATTAGTGACCATCCCTTTTACCATCCTGTCACCTTCACTGGATTTCATCAGGCAAATGAGAAGGGAGTAGAAATATATTGTTTTCTGTTTTTTTTTTTTTATTACTCACAAACAACGGTCACAAGTTACATTCAGACTCATGAAGTGGGCTGGACGTCAGACATTAGTGTGAAATGTACAGCTTCCTTCAGCTGGCACGTGCGCTCAGCGTGGGGCTTGTGATGAGCACCAAAGGTGATCAGTGCAAAGCAGGAAAGTCGAAGGTGCTCAGAGGAGCAAAAGCCTCACATTGTGTGGCAAACAGCATTGCCAGGCTTATCATTTTATTCCCGTCATTTTTGACTTGCAAGTTTCTAGTAATAATAAAAATAATAAATAACAATTAATAATAATAATAATAATATTAGTAGTATAATTATTATGATGTTAGGCCTTGTGTCCTATAAAACCTTCATTATCTGAGAAAAAATTGTTGTGTTTTTCTTCCCTTTATTAATATGATATATTATGAGTCCTTATGAGTCTCTATAAGTACACATAGTGTATACACACATTACAGCCATATTTAGTATCCCATGGCTGTTATTGGCACTATGGCAGAGTTATGCAGGGGGGTTATCTGAACCACAGATTCTGTAAAGCTCTCTTCCCAGTATGACTGCAATGGTTAACTTTCCTGCTCAGGTAATTAGCTGCAACTGGACAGGCCTCATTTAGGACTGCTCCTGGAGTATGGGAGGGGCTGGATATGGACTGATGGTTTGCATGAGGTAGACAGCAGCCTGGAGCTTATGGCTGCTTGGAGCAGAGTGGAGACTGGAAATCTGAAGGCTATACAAGCTGGTGATTGTTAACAAATTATTGGACTGTTTGTTTTTGCTCCAGTGAGGTTTATCTGGATGAGAGCTGGTTAGTGAGGGGGCTGTATATTAGTTAAGGTTGTGCCTCAGTGGTAGCTGGGCCTGGTATTTTCTTTCATTTGTTTTGGTTGGTTGTTTTGTATCCCCGGATAAATTCCAGTTAAACCTAGAAAATTATCTCCTGCCTCCTGTGTCCTCCCTCAAAGTGCCTGAAACATGGAAACAAACCCAAAGGAGCCTGGGAACTTGTCATGGCACCTCCATGGGGCAGCCAATCAGAAGCAAGTTTAGGAGTGTCTACTGTACGGTCGCTCTCAGAATGGAATTATTTCCAGCTCTTTCTTTCACATTGCTGCGGTGTTAATAGGTTTTGGCTTTCAGTTTTATTGTAGCCCAGATATTATAGGAAACTTTCTGCTCCATATACCCTGTGATGCCAGAGGTTATTAGCACATAATAAGTAAACTCCAGGAATACATAGGATGTTTATGTATGGCGGTATACAACCAGGATGTGCAAAGAAATGTGTTATCCAGACTTTCCAGACTCCTCAGAAGCAAACATCTATTAATTTCATGGCTGCAGTCACCATCTGCAGAGACCTTGGAGTCGAGAAAAATAAGATCTGTCACTACCTCCACTTTTACCCATCTATTTGCCATGATCTTCGTCTTTTTTAACATTGAGCAATATAGTCCGGCCTTGCATATAAGTTGAATAAATAATGTGACCTTATTTTACTCCTTTTCTGATCTTGATCATTCTGTTGTCCCATGTTTGGCTTCTTGGTCCAGGAGGAGGATGAGATGATCTGGTACTCCCATCTCTCTAAGGACACGCCACATTTTGTTGTGATCCACACAGTCAGAGGCTTTAGAATAGGCTATGAAGTAGAAGTAAATGTTTTTCTCGCTCTCTTGCTTTATCTATTATCCAGTGGACATTGGCAACTTGATCTCTTGTGCCTCTTCCTCTGCGGTACCCGGCTTGCACATCTGGTAGTTTCCGGTCCATATATTGTTGGAGTTGAGCTTGTAGAATATTAAGCATTACCTTGCTGGCATGTGACATGAGTGCAATTGTTCGATAATTGGAGCACACTTTGGCACTGCCTTTTTTTGGGATTGGGATGTAGACATTGTTGAATGTGTTGGCATAAGGCAAGTAAGGTGGCACGTCCTTGGCGCGCAGCCAGTAGCTCAATCCTTCAGGGAAATCCCAGGAATCTCCTAGATGTAGTTGGCCTTCAGTCCTCATACCCGTGGGGGTATTGAACAAAGTGAGCAATACAGGCACAGACCAGAAAGGTAGGGAAACAACTTTGGGAGCAAGCTTTCCAAATATCAATATAGTTATGTTGGTAACTATGCTGTTTATGGGGCGCTCGCGCATGAGAAGCCTCTGTTGTAGGCTGGAGCGCTGGCTCCTAAAGTTGTTTCCCTACCTTTCTGGTCTGTGTCTGTAATGCTCACTTTGTTCAATACACACATGGGTATGAGGACTGAGGGCTAACCACATCTAGAAGATTCCTGGTATTTTCCTGAATGATAACGCTCTGCACTCCAGCCAATAGCTCAATCCGAGCACAGTTCTCGGTGCTCTGATGACGGCGCACTATTCTACGGCGCGAGAAGGGGTGCCGGCAAGTAACGCTTTCACAGCATCATCCTGTAGAATTTTGAATAGTTCAGTTGGGATTCTATCACCTCCTGCAGCCTTGTTATCAGCAAGACATCCTAAGACCATCTCACTTCACTCTCCAAGATGTCTGGCTCCAACTCATTGGACAAACTATTGAGGTCATCACTGCTGGTAAGATCCTTCCTGTATAGATCTTCAGTGTATTCCTGCCACTTTCTTTATCTGATCTTCTTCTGTTAAGCCCCTCCCATTTTTGTCTCTTATCACGCCCACTTTGGCATAACAGGTGTCTTTTAGGTTCCTAATTTTCTTGAAGAAATCTCTTGATTTACCCATTCAGTTATCTTCTTCTATCTCTTTACATCGCTCCTTGTCTCTTCTTGCTCCTTTGGAATTCTATCTCCGCTACCTTTCGCTTTCCTTCTTTCCTGGGATACGTTCAAAGCCTCATCAGACAGCCAGTTTGCTGTCTTACTTTTCTTTCTTTTAGGGATATTCTTTGTGTCTTGGATAATGTTCAAAACTTCGGTCCAAAGTTCTTCAGGCCTTCTATCTTCCATGTCTAGTTCTTCAGGCCTTCTATCTTTTATGTCTAGTTCTTCAGGCCTTCTATCTTCCATGTCTAGTTCTTCAGGCCTTCTATCCTCCCTGCCTAGTTCTTCGGTCCTTCTATCTTCCCTGCCTAGTTCTTCATGCCTTCTATCTTCCCTGCCTAGTTCTTCAGTCCTTCTATCTTCCCTGCCTAGTTCTTCATGCCTTCTATCTTCCCTGCCTAGTTCTTCAGGCCTTCTATCTTCCCTGCCTAGTTCTTCAGGCCTTCTATCTTCCCTGCCTAGTTCTTCAAGCCTTCTATCTTCCATGTCTAGTCCCTTAAATCTATTATTTGCCTCCACTGCATACTCACAGGGATATTACTTACAGGAATACCCTTTTAGCGCTGTACTTGCATTTTTATACATTCTTAAAAAATTCAGATTAATTTCTAAAAATATTTTTAAAGGGACTGCAGGAGCATAGCTGCTTACCCACACACTCCCCCCTGGGAAGCAGCATCTTCTTCTGCAGGAGCATAGCTGCTTACCCACACACTCCCCCCTGGGAAGCAGCATCTTCTTCTGCAGGAGCATAGCTGCTCACCCACACACTCCCCCCTGGGAAGCAGCATCTTCTTCTGCAGGAGCATAGCTGCTCACCCACACACTCCCCCTGGGAAGCAGCATATTCTTCTGCAGGAGCATAGCTGCTCACCCACACACTCCCCCCTGGGAAGCACCATCTTCTTCTGCAGGAGCATAGCTGCTCACCCACACACTCCCCTCTGGGAAGCAGCATCTTCTTCTGCAGGAGCATAGCTGCTCACCCACACACTCCCCCCTGGGAAGCAGCATCTTATCTGCTGCAGGAGCATAGCTGCTTACCCACACACTCCCCCCTGGGAAGCAGCATCTTCTTCTGCAGGAGCATAGCTGCTCACCCACACACTCCCCCTGGGAAGCAGCATATTCTTCTGCAGGAGCATAGCTGCTCACCCACACACTCCCCCCTGGGAAGCAGCATCTTCTTCTGCAGGAGCATAGCTGCTCACCCACACACTCCCCCCTGGGAAGCAGCATCTTCTTCTGCAGGAGCATAGCTGCTCGCCCACACACTCCCCCCTGGGAAGCAGCATCTTCTTCTGCAGGAGCATAGCTGCTCACCCACACACTCCCCCCTGGGAAGCAGCATCTTCTTCTGCAGGAGCATAGCTGCTCACCCACACACTCCCCCCTGGGAAGCAGCATCTTCTTCTGCAGGAGCATAGCTGCTCACCCACACACTCCCCCCTGGGAAGCAGCATCTTCTCTGCTGCAGGAGCATAGCTGCTCACCCACACACTCCCCCTGGGAAGCAGCATCTTCTTCTGCTGGAGCATAGCTGTTCACCCACACACTCCCCCCTGGGAAGCAGCATCTTCTTCTGCAGGAGCATAGCTGCTCACACACACACTCCCCCCTGGGAAGCAGCATCTTCTTCTGCAGGAGCATAGCTGCTCGCCCACACACTCCCCCCTGGGAAGCAGCATCTTCTTCTGCAGGAGCATAGCTGCACACCCACACACTCCCCCCTGGGAAGCAGCATCTTATCTGCTGCAGGAGCATAGCTGCTCACCCACACACTCCCCCCTGGGAAGCAGCATCTTCTCTGCTGCTGGAGCATAGCTGCTCACCCACACACTCCCCCCTGGGAAGCAGCATCTTCTTCTGCTGGAGCATAGCTGTTCACCCACACACTCCCCCCTGGGAAGCAGCATCTTCTTCTGCAGGAGCATAGCTGCTCACACACACACTCCCCCCTGGGAAGCAGCATCTTCTTCTGCAGGAGCATAGCTGCTCGCCCACACACTCCCCCCTGGGAAGCAGCATCTTCTCTGCTGCAGGAGCATAGCTGCTCACCCACACACTCCCCCCTGGGAAGCAGCATCTTCTCTGCTGTAAGCAGCGTGTGTTAGATTAGACAATATACCTTTAAACTTACTTTAGAATATGTGTGTTTTAGCTGATAAGGATCAATACAAGTTATGTGTGGCCCGATCGGTCTGCAGACATCCTGTGCATGTAATCAGCTGGTTCTCGCCCAGTGTGTTTTTTTCTCAATTTTTGTGTTAATTTCTGTCTGCAAACAATCTACACCAGATGTGAGACCTTACTACAAACAAGCAGACCAACACCCGCTGCTGCACAGCTCCCTGAAGGATCGTCTTGATGGTGATTGATCTCCCGTGCACATTATGGATGCCTCTATATGAATATTAAGGGTTTCTGGAGGGCTGCCTTGCACATTCCTGGACTTGAGGTTGGAGGATGCGTTCCAGAATCAGAAGGGGTCCTTTGTACAAGGAGATATCGAGGTGTTGGCTGGCATTTTATTGGACTTATGTTTAGGCCGTTTGTAGCCCAGTTATTTAAGAAAATCCTACGCCAAGTGTCATAAGAACGAGCTTCCATATTTATTACAAGGATACGGAAGGATCTAAATATCATTGTATTAACAAGTGCTTAAAATCTGTGTCACTAAAACATTCCAAACAGTCCCTAGTGGTCCGTCCCCAGCAGCTCATCAACAATGTTTCTATTGGTACCAATAATACTAGCCAATTACAGGCTGTCTCTCAGAAGCATTTAAGACCATGCTTTTGAGAAACAACATGTGATTGGTTAGTACTTCTAGTACAACAGTAATACTGGGGTGGAGCTTGGAAGGTTTCAGTGAGTAAAAAGTGATTTTAAGCACTTGTTAATGAAATTATGTTTAGATGCAAACACCTAGGTGGTGTATTTTAATACTAAACATGTAGGCAACCTCCAATATCCCTTTAATTAGGTATTGATCCTAAATAATGTTCAAATTCGGTAATTTCAAAAATAGTCAATATCAAACTTACTTTGATAGATCATATTCAGCCGCTGTTGGCCACGTCCATCTTTAAGTTCAGTGGGGCGAGGTGACTTTGTCTAGCAGGCAGTCCAAAATTTTCAGGCACAAGATTATATCAAGTTATATGTCATTGGCGGGAGACTTTCAGCATTTAACTGTGAAATTCTAAGCTGGTTTGTATTGTTCCACCATCCATTTAAAGAATTCTTGGACAGATCTCTCCAGTTTTGATGTTATCCTTATTCCTGACCTGGATCATTCTCACCATCCACCTGCATTCGATGTTCACCGGCTTCACTGTATCCACCTGATGCCAAGGGCCGCACATCTGGATGTTGCCATATCTGAAGAAGCTCATGATGCTAATGGGGTAAAAAATCCCTCTCGCACAACCAACCCTCAATCCCTGGAGTGAAATCAGGACGTCTTTAGCAAGTTGCTTTATTTACAAGCTTGGAGCCAAGATGGCGTCGCTCTGTGTTGGCAAAATTGGATTGAATTACAATGAAAACTTATTGGATATATGGGCGTACAGAAGGAACCGGAAACAAACCCAAATATGGCCATTGACCTGTTGTTGCAATATTTACCATATGTCAAAGTGACTTTCTTATCAGTGGTCAAAACAAGTTGCGACCGATGTGGTCAAACGTCTTGTTTATTCTATGTTCAAAACCATGTTTCATGATACATAACAAAAGAAAGCGATCATTAATATCGTTATAGCAAATACTAAGCGTAACGTTACATACGCTCTATAATCACTATTAATATATTTATAGGTATGTATGAATGTGTGTATATATATATATTTATATTTACATACACACAGTAAACTCCCGGTTATCCGCCACTCTCAAGCAACCGGCACCAGCACCAATTCATCATTAAAAAAAAAAAACTCCCTCTAATCCGTCACTATTCTGCAGTTTGAGACTGGAAAAAAAAATGCAAACTTTTTTTCTAATTTTTTTTTTGGGCCCTAAATGGCCCAGTTTAAAAAAGCATTAGCACTTAAAGCATTTTGAGGGGTTTTGGGGGATTTAAGGGTAGTTTTGACCCTTAAATTAGGGGACTCCCGATTAACCGGCAACTACAGTTATCCGGCAGTAGGGATCCCCTGTAGGTGCCGGATAACAGGGAGTTTACTGTGTGTGTGTGTGTGTGTGTATATGTATGTGTATATATATATATATATATATATATATATATATATATATATATATATAAATAGTACATTTGTGTTACCATTTGAATGTTTAAAACAAGTTAAAAACCCTTTTTCATGCCCACAATTCCGAGAAATACCGTTATTACACTGCACTCTGGGACACCTGGCAGGGACATGCAAATGTGCCCACAAAGGCTTCGCTCTTGCAATCCATAACCATATCAAACATGGCTTCCCTTATACATATGCCCGCTGTATCAAACATATATATTTTAAAGTGTATAGCTAAAATAACTTAATAAAAAAACATTAGAAATGATTTCACTAAGTCCCTTCTAACTGGGTGCCACTTGAAAATTGACATTGTTAAGATATTTGAACAGTTTAATATTTTTGGAAACATCTCAAAGTAAGCAAAAACATAACACTTTATCCTGCTATTTGGACAGACGCCCAGTCACTTCTGCAAGGTGTATTACTTATATTTTGTATTGAAAGAAAAAAATATATTATATTTAGTAATTTAAAGTCATATAACCCAAGTAGTTACAAAATGGCGGCCACAAATAACAAGCATTTTACAATATCCTCATCAATGTTGAAAGGGTGGGCAATCTCCATAGGTGCATGATAGCCAACGTGTGGATAATCTCCATAGGTGCAGGGCAGCCAAAGGGTGGGTAATCTCCATAGGTGCAGGGCAGCCAACGTGTGGGTAATCTCCATAGGTGCATGATAGCCGTGTGGGTAATCTCCATAGGTGCATGATAGCCAACGTGTGGGTAATCTCCATAGGTGCATGATAGCCAACGTGTGGGTAATCTCCATAGGTGCATGATAGCCAACGTGTGGGTAATCTCCATAGGTGCATGATGGCCAACGTGTGGATAATCTCCATAGGTGCATGATAGCCAACGTGTGGGTAATCTCCATAGGTGCATGATAGCCAACGTGTGGGTAATCTCCATAGGTGCATGATAGCCAACGTGTGGGTAATCTCCATAGGTGCATGATAGCCAACGTGTGGGTAATCTCCATAGGTGCATGATAGCCAACGTGTGGGTAATCTCCATAGGTGCATGATAGCCAACGTGTGGATAATCTCCATAGGTGCATGAGAGCCAACGGGTGGGTAATCTCCATAGTTGCATGAGAGCCAACGGGTGGATAATCTCCATAGGTGCATGAGAGCCAACGGGTGGATAATCTCCATAGGTGCATGAGAGCCAAAGGGTGGGTAATCTCCATAGTTGCATGAGAGCCAACGGGTGGATAATCTCCATAGGTGCATGAGAGCCAAAGGGTGGGTAATCTCCATAGGTGCAGGGCAGCCAAAGGGTAGGGAATCTCCGCACTGCAAATGGTGGCCTGTGAAAGGGTGGTTATGATTTCTTTTTTGTGTTTCTGACATTCCTGGAGGGAAATCAAGAACAATTGTGTATGTGATTTGGAAACTGAATTAATAAATAAGTCAAATACTATTGGTAAGCTCTGGCATCTCGTATATTTAATGCATTGCGCACTATCCATACTTCAGTCTAAACGGCCGAAATTGACACCACATGCCGCCAGTCCTAATTGCTACAAGTAAGGGAAGGGGGGGATGGAGAGAGAGGGGGGCATGTCAAAATTTTTGTAGCACCTCATTTATTCTACAGTTATAAATAAAGCCAATAGGCCCAGGAACACAAAAAAGCAAGAAAGGTAGGAGACGTTTTAGGACTAGATTAGTCTTGTTGTGCTTCTTAAGAGCCCCCACCACTCCAAGCCAAGGAACACCCGGGGCAAGAAAGTCATAAGCAGGTTTTATGGGTAATTTTTTGATTATTTTATTTATTTCACAGTAAATAAAGTGGATATGGGGCTTGGAGGAGAAGGCTCCAGATGTTAGTGAGTTGTATGAAATTTGGTGGAAACAAGCTGTAAAAAAATACAGCAATAAAAAAGAAATATAAAAAAACAATGTCTGTCAATGCCACACATCTGGACAATACAGCTGTGTGTTCCCAGTTCTGTCGTCACCCGTAGAAAACTCAATACCCTGATTTCACCCCAATTAGGCAGCAGAGCAGAGGAATAGACTTTAATGTCTGATTTGCTGGTTGGAAACTTCTTGGGCCTCTTCACAGCATAGAGGGGCCCGGCTCCTCCAGATTAGTCCGTCCCCTGGCCGAGCTCCATATGAATGTGTCTCTATTACATAGGAACTGGTAGTTCATCAGGTTCAACTATTTAGATCTCATCTGATGCTTGTAATATATGAATTTAATTGTTTATTGATTTCGAGGAAGGTAAATAGAACCCATTTCTATCTTGAAACATTGGCAATTGTCTCATAAGGAAAAAATACAATCGTAAACCGACCGGATTACTCCCTGGATCAATATGCTTCTCTATTTATCTAGGATAACCATGAATGCCCTTCTTATTCAAAAATATATCCAACCCTTTTCTAAAGTTATCTATCAAACTCTGTCACAACCTCATTTGGTAGAGAATTCCACAGTTTAACCACTCTTACTGTGAAGCATAGATCAGTCTATGTGGGGATTAGAACCCAAGACCCTCATCTCCACAGACTGTAACCGTACTTACTATGCTGATCAGTTCTCTCCTATTCAAAGAACTTTATGACTCTCCAGTTATATAAATGATTTATGAGATGCCATGCCTTTTATGGCCTTCTGTCAGTCATTCCTATCAACCATTCCTGGGATTTGCATTTCTCTGATCTGTAACCCTCTTTTCCTGCATGTATGTTCCAACAACATAAAGGTTAGGCTTCCAAGAAATGTGTGAGCGAAACATAGTACATGATGGCTGTCAGGGGATTGGCGCGGCTGCTGCTTTCGGACGCTCTCGTCTTGGTCATCTGAACTTGGCTTGTGGCATTAAGGGGATTTGCTTTTGTATTGATTAGTTTTTATGCTCTTTAATATTTTGTAGCCTTGTAAATTTATTTATATATATATATATATATATATATATATATATATATAAAGAGTGAGGTAGTCGTGAATGTCCAGTAATCCAGATGAATAATCAGAGAATTGCAGTATATAGTGATACCTTTTTTATTGGACAAACATATTCATAGGTTTCATGACGAGCTTTCGAGAGTGTTCCTCTCTTTGTCGAGTCTGAGTCAATACTGATTATAGATTTACAAATACAGCAAAAAAATCCAGGACTAACAAATAATGTTCTGATCAGCCAGCCGTGCAAGTGTGTGGGGGTGCAGACCAGAGTAAGTAAATTGGGGTCGTAAATAGTTTCACATCTAAGGAACCATAGAGCTGTAACCAAACTCAGGAGGAAGGCAGAGAACAAAAAATAAAAAAAATTAATTAACACACATATATATTTACAATCATGAATGTTGGAGGTTATAAGAAATTTTGATAATGAGATAAGAATTCAATGTCGACATTAAGGCCTGAGTTATTACTGTTAAAGAACATAATCATTTTAATTTCAAATGTCTTTCTTTGCTTAATGTTTTTTTTTTTAAAAACCTTTGAGTATTTTGATTTTGAGATTTTTCATGGAGTGGTTATTCTGGGTGAAATGGCGTCCAACTGGAGTACAGTAAGTCTCCACATTTCTATTTTAATTTTATTTTCTATGTATATGTTTTGTGATTCTTATCCCCTTAGGAGGTAGTGATGTTCTTTCTCTGATGCTGTGTTCGCGGCCCCTATAATTCGCAGGCCCTCTTACTTGTACATCTGTATGCTGATTTCCATGGCTCTTGGCACCATACTCTACTCATTGTGGTTTCTGGTTGTCTTGCTGTGATCACTAAGCCGCACATTTCAGCCATGTGTTCCTATGTGTGACCTGGATTCACATTGCATCTCCCTGTCTATCATATCTATTATGTTTATATCTATAAGTTCGTATTTTACTAACTCTCTCTTATTGGACACAGATATATATATATATATATATATATATATATATATATATATATATATATATATATATATATATATATATATATATATATATATAGCGCATTACATTCATTATGATGCTTGTTAGAGTGGATTTCCCAGTAGGATCTGCGTTTGTAAATGAAAGGGATTTGGAGGATTCTAGGGGTTAATAACCATCTCACCAGCCCCACACTGATGAGATCAATGTGATCAAAACAGCTGTCTGTGGATAGGTGTGTATATCTATCTATCCATCCATCATGTTTTTTGCACCCCTGCCATTAGTATCTAATATAATATTCCATGAGTATACTGGCGCACTATCTTTGCGCATCTCCTCCGCATCCTGTTTCTTGTTATCCTGGCCCATTTATAATCCTGATACCGTATATTTGGCCTCTGAATGAGGCAGCAAATAAAAGGCATTTAGTTGTCAGGAGGCCAGAACATTCGCCCAAAGCGTTCTGCTCACACAGCATATGTTCCAAAGTAAAGGCCATTAATCAGCATCTGTGACACCCCGTTTGTCAGGTTTCGCATGTCTTGTTGGTGCGTAGTATTAAAATATGTTTGCAATAATTTAGTAGACAATATTCTGGTATTATTTAAATATGAAATCCTATCCAAAGTAAAACCGCATTTTTGGAGCTTTGATGTCCTTCTATAAATGATGATCGGTTCAATGCAGCTTTCAGTGCAATTTGTAGCTGCGTGTTTTTTTTCTTTTTGTGGGAGGAGGGGGGCATATAACGGGATTGATAAATTAGGTCCATGTTGTCAACAATGCTTTTATCAGTTTACTTCGCCAGGTCAGAGATTGCTTCTTAGAATATCAAGATCCAAAATTTGCTGTGAATCCAAGTCTGGTGAAGGCGCCATTGTGCTCCGAAAGCTCACTTTGCTTTTCTTATCAGTTAACCATTAAAAGTACCATCTTTATAACACGTTTGGTATTTATTTATATAATTTATATGTATATATGGCACGTAATATATCTCATAGTTCTGAAACACATGCTGCCCTATTAAATTCGAAGCCAGTAACAACGTGAAGCTCGCACCGGCTGCGGGCTTGAAATTTGGCCAAGTTACTGTGCTATAAAACTAGAACGGGCTCTGGGACCATTCATTGACCGTCGGATTTGCGGGCTTGAGCGTAATCAATTGGTCAAACACGTAGTTACAAGTTTAGATGGAGCCAAGGGAAACCGTGATAGTCACAATTGCATTGCAGAAAAATGGACCTTGGATTTCAAAGTCTTACGGGGTTCAATTACGATCTACGAGCAAACCCACATTCCAGATCTAATGCCGTAAATATTATATTCTATTACATGCGTGTTCCATTATATGTATTAACACGGGATCGATATAACATGGAAGTCAAACATGACATAAAGTATCTTATTTGGTTCGATTTGCGGGCTTGAAAATGTTGTTCTATTAATTCTAATAATAATAATAAGACCTAACATCACTTTCCCTTTTCATAAGAGTACAGTAGTGTGTGTATATGTGCATTTAAAGTGCTACGGATTAGACTTTACCCCCCCCTTCCGAGTCCCCTCCAGCACACATTGAGCTTTGGGCTACATTTACGTGTTACGGGCTTGCTCGCAAGTGAATTTGTTGCAATTTAATAGCATAATTGGAATAGTAGCGGTTACGGGTTTGACAGATGAGAAAGGACTTACGGCCGCGAAGTTAACCGTTGCTCATCCTGTAAGCTTTGTTTGCAGCAAACCCGCAGATCGGCAGCAGCCTGCTTTACGGGGCTAAATTAATAGCTGTAAGCCTTACTTTCTACATTACGAGCCACGGCGTAACACGTAGCCAAATTTAATAGGGCTGATAGTCAGGCCAAGAGATTAGGATAGGTTTAATCAAGCAACCATCCCCTTTTAAGTACTGAAGTACTGATTCCTCCAGACTGTACCATGTTATTAAATGGCGTTTTTATTATTGTGTTACCCATCTCTTTGTAATCTGATGCCAGATTTCTTTGTATACGCCTTGACCATTAAGCACTCTCCGCTCTACAAGTCATCCATTAAAAGTTGTTGAAAGAACAAATAAAAACACTAAAGATACATCTCCCAACTGGGAATCCGCGTGAAATAGAAGATAAAGAGAGTTAAACGCAGCAAGAGATAGAAAACGTATCATCTAATTATGTGAGAAAAGCACCAGAACGAATATAAAGAGCAAAAAATAAACGGATAGCGCCCGTCTCCAGAATGAGTAAAGTTCAGAGTATTACCAGTGTTTTTTATGTTGTTTCAAAAAAGAACCTTGGCTGACGTGTACCCATAGACCGAGCTAATTATTCACTAATATATTGGATTTTATAGGTTTAGAAAGCAAAAAATAAAAGATAGCAAAATGTTTATTATATTGAAAAACTATGTCACATGAAAAATGTGATCTCATATCCAGGACTATCAATACAATAGTGCAGTATTAATAGAGTATATAGACCATACAATAAATGCAGGCTACGATCCCCTGAACCTCCTGTCTGGAAGGCTCAATAATATGTTGAAGTTCTAAAAGCTGATAGAAAAACGTATTATAATAATAGGTCAATATATAATGTCAATAATGAGGCATTAAATAATGCATATGGTATAAGTATTCCTTAATAATAAAAAAAAACTTATAATAATAGGTCAACACTAAGTTGTTTTTTTCTTATACCTGGGGGATACTTTTATACTAGGTATTATTCAATGTCTGATTATCGACTCTATCTATTGAACTAATATAGTTTTTTCAGTAAACTTTTAGGACTTATTGATGAGCCTTCCAGACAGGAGGTATCCCTTTGGGGATCACAGACTGGCTGTATTGCATGGTCTCTATACCATATTAATACTGTACTGATGCACCGATAGTCCTACGTATGAGAGACATTTTTGGTGCAGCATGTTTTTTCACTATAATAAACATTTTCCTATATTCTCATAAACCTGGAAATATGCATTTTTGTTCGTTTGTGTTTGAACAGTATATATGATTTGTGATATTGGCCAAGAAATATCGTATTGAGTTACACTTTGCTTTAAGATGAAATGCACAGTTTTTTACTTACTTGGTTTATATATTTTTTTACAGGTGACTGAGCCAGCAAAGACCCTCCTGGACAGTGGAGAGAAGCTTCCCCTTCCACTCATTGCCAAGATCCTGAAATTTCTTTTCCTGTGCATCAAACAGAAGGACCTTCAGAGGCGGGAGGTGGAGAAGAAGGTATGGACATGTCTGGGTCGGGGGCAGCATGGCATGACCACGTGACCTTTCTACACACCGGATCCTAAAGGGTTAACTACTACATATACATAAAGGAACATGGAGTTGGTAACACTTGCAGTGCTCCATTTATTTATTCACTATATATATATATATACTAGCGACTGCCCGTCAAAAATGACAAGGCAATACAATTTTAAGCCATGGCAATGCTGTTTGCCACACAATGTAAGGCTTTTGCTCCTCTGTGGACCTTTGCCGCTCATGGTGAGCCCCGTGGTGAGCGCCTTCAGCGCTCATTGTGAGCCTATCCCCTCATGTACTTCAATTCTCCGGCTTTGCAACGATCACCTTTGGCGGTCATCGCGAAGACAGATATAGAAGTACAGTGTAAAATGGCAAAAAATTTGAGTACAGTGAATTAATAAAGTAATATGAATTAATAAATGAATATACTTTACCTATTTATATTTAATATGCAGCAATCAGTATCCTGAAGAGCTAACAATCTATTTGGATTTTCCTGCATCTGAAAATGTACATGTGAGGAGAAAGATTGTAAGTCTGCGAGTTTCAATCCTGCGTCGGTGCTTTAGGGAAAGCGCTATGGACACCGGAGTCCAGGGCCCTCCATTAATTGCAACTTATGAATCTTGAACTTGTCATTTACTTGTTACTTAACTTATGTATAGCGCTACGGAATATGTTGGCGTGTTACACAGTGTGCAGTGTAAATAGGCTGCGTGCCCGAGGCCAAACCGTTTGTTTAGTCAGGTAAAGCGGCATTTCAGAATCCTAATGTTATGAGTTTTAAGTATGTCTTGTAAAATGGCGTCTTTTTTCTACGTGTTACTTGTCTTGTGCGCATTTTCCGTCCGCTGTAATGGTATATTTTCTATGTGCTACGTTCCTGGCTAACCTGGCGGTGATTTTCACGGCTTTGTGTCCTTTAGACTCGCTTAAAAAAAATTTGGCCGCCATTTTTCTTCTTGCTTAGTCGATTTTCAAGTGTCGAAACTTCTTAAATGCAACTTAAATTTGTGCACAAGCTCACTCCCAAACGTCCTGGCGGCCCCCCCCCCCCCCTCCGTGCTGTGTGTGATGTTTGTTTTATGTGGTATTTTTTTGTTGTTGTGCTTTTCGAGTTTATGGATATGCGCAGTTCGGCCGTTAACTTTGTATTTTTGCAACCTCTTATTTTTCTTTTTCTAAGTTCCACGGGTCGTAATTGTTGTTTGTAAAAGTCGTACGTCCTTGTTGGTGTTTTCTGCGCTTTGGGTTCTTGTAGCTTCGTTTTCATTCTTTTCGGCCGCCACGAAACTCCTTAAATTCGACTTTAATTTGCGTGCAACCTCACCCCCAGAAGTCCTGGCTGTCCCCCTGTGCTGTGTAATTTTTAAGTGTTTTTGTTGTTTTTTTATGTACGCGTTTTGGCCGTTAACTTTGTATTTTTGTGACTTCGTATTTTAGATATTTCTAAGTCCCGCGGGTCGTATATATTTTGTTTTCTAAGTCCGGCCGCGTGTTTTTTTCCCGCTTTTCTTGTTTTTTTTTTAACCACGAGTGAGGCGCCGTAGAGTCTCCACCTCGGCAAATGCAGACACTTGCTCTGCGAGGTCCGCATTTACGGCCTGCAATGAGCCTTTGGCTCATTGCCATTTATGTCCACCTTCGCAAATGCGGCCCCTCGCTTTTCAAGGGTCCGCATTTGCAGCCTGCAATGAGCCTTACGGCTCATTGCAGCGAACATTGGAGCCTCCACCTCCGCAAATGCGTCTCTCGCTTCGCAATGACTCACAGTTTGACAACTATTATATGTGATATCTATAAAGTGGATATAAAAAGTCTACACACCCCTGTTAAAATGTCAGGTTTCTCTGCTGTAAAAAAATTAGACAAAGATAAATCATTTCAGAACTTTTTCACCTTTAATGTGACCTATAAACTGTACAACTCAATTAAAAAACAAACTGAAATCTTTTAGGTAGAGGGAAGAACCATATTATTTTATTTTTATATTTTTTCTTCCCTCTACCTAAAAGATTTCAGTTTGTTTTTCAATTGAGTTGTACAGTTTATAGGTCACATTAAAGGTGGAAAAAGTTCTGAAATGATTTATCTTTGTCTTTTTTTATCCACTGTATATATATATATATATATATATATATATATATATAGAATTGAATTGATGGTAGATCCAATGGGTCTGGCACATGGCTGTAATTCAGCTGATTGTGGATCCTTCTCTGGTTTATGTCCGTGTGAGCATGAACAGAAAGCTCTTCCTACCGCGCATGGCATTAATAAAGGGTGATTGTAAGCAGTTATTGTCTTGGACGCTGCCTGGAAGATACAACCCGTAGGAAGCACAGGACGCTCAGTAGCCGGGACTGTCTGCCCGGGGTGTGTGGGAAGCATCAAACTAAACACAAACCATACTCGCTGCGGAGCGCGCGAACAATACCCATAGCTCTGCACTGATGTCAAACATATCTACATTGCATTTATTTATACTTAATTTAAATATGACAAAAGGTTTTTTGTTGGAAAACTGTGTGGTTTTATACAGTTTAGAGTAAAAACTCTATATGTCCCTTTTTAATATTGGAAACAAATAGTTAAGTGTGTGGTTTTATTTAAATTTTATTTTAATAACAAGTGCTTAAAAGCGCTGTTTTTACTCACTGAAACCTTCCAAACAGTCTCAACAAAGTCCCACCCTAGCACCTCATGCACACAGTGTTTCTATTGGTACTAAATGTACTAACCAAACACAGATTGCTTCTCAATAGTATGTTTTGAAATGCTGCTGAGAAGCAACCTGTAATTGGTTAGTACATCTAGTACTACAGAGAGCATGAGATACAGGCGTGGGGGGACGTGGGGGATAAATCCCCCCAGATTGTCCTGTGTGTGTCTGTGTAGAGAAGCCGTCCTGTGGTATTTTTATACTATATGCCGTATCCCTGATATAGGACTTATACAGCTATCTTACTGCTCATTTGCTTGAGAATGTTGCGCTATTTGTTTTAATTCTCAGATGAGCGCTTCTACTCTTTTTATGTTTACATTTTCTCACCTTATGGGTGATTGGGGGAACCAGACGTGGACCCCTTGCTCACTGTGCCTTAGGGAGTACAGCTGCACCTCACTGACGAGGCCCATATAGGCCGAAACACGTCTGGGGTTTGCTGTTTCTCATGTTCAGGGAGTTGCCTGGTATTTCGGGGCTGGATCACTCTAGTGAGTGGGACCAGACTGATATACTACTGGATAGTTCTCCCTGTGAAGGACACAAGTGGCTAAGAGAGGCTGCTCTCTGCGTAGGTGACAGAACTATAGAATAACCCAGGTATTCTCAGATGAGCGCCTCTACTCTTTTTGTGTCTGTTTATTTTAATACCTATCATCACTTTCCCTTTTTATACAAGTCCAGTAGTGTGTGTATATTCGCATTTACAGTGCTACGGATTGGACTTTACCCCTTTAGCGGGCCCTCTTTGGTACCCGTTGGCTTCTTGGCTCCATTTGCGGTTTACGGGCTTGAACGCCAGTAGATTTGTTGCAGTTTAATTGCATGACTGGAAACAAAACAGCTGTAACAAGCTGTAAAAAATGGAGGTGATAATGAAGAAACCTATACTATAAATGAACACAAATCTTAGGTGGGTGGGGGCATGTTAAATGAGATCAGAGGCAGAAAAGAAGGTGATGTGTGAGGTCTAGGTCTGAGGTAAAAGACACCAAGGTCAGTGCTTCTGCTGTATGATATTATTATTATTATTATTATCCTTTATTGGTAACCCACCAGCAGTGAAACTGACAAGATTTTGTTAGTGACTGTATATGAGGAATGAAAGAGAGGTCAGGATCCAGTAGAACCCCAAGACTATGGGCATGGGAAGTAGAAGTGATGATGACACTGTCAACAGTGACAGATATGTGAGGAGTGGAAGTTGTAGTAGAGGCTGGAATGATTAGGAGCTCAGACTCGGACATGTTGAGTTTGAGTAGGTGGGGGGACATCAAGAAGGATATGCTGGAGAAGTAGTTAGATCTGGTTCTGAGAGGTAGACGTGAGTGTCATCTGCATGTAGATGATATTGAAATCCATAATATTTTATTTGAGTACCGGGGATGATGTATAGATGGAGAAAGGTATGAAATGGATAATGAGAGAGCTTTGTCAAGGATGCCAAGAGAGGAGAATTTGCATAAAAAGAGGGTGGTCAACCATGTCATAGTTAGCAGAGAAATCTCTGAAAAATTAGAATAGAGAAGTGACCCTTTGTCTTGGCTGTGAGCAAGTCATTTGTGTCTTGTGAGAGCTGTCTCTGTGAAGTGTTGGGGCTGGAAGCCAGATTGGAAGGGGTGAAGAAGGGAGTTAAAGGAAGTAAATTGGATAATTGGTATGAGACCAAGTGACAGTCTCTGCAGAAGTGACTAAGTACTGATGGTAAATGGAACTGGGGAAAAATGCACTGGCCATTGACTCCTACCTATGGTAACTTTTAATATTATGAAGATGATGAGGTTCTGTCCACCCTTTTGGTGATACCAACAACCTTTATTTTATTCTACCATCTTTTAGCCTTCTGATGACAAGGTAAAAAAACAGAATGGTAAAGTGGCGAAGGGGAAGCCGGCAAGTGCCAAATCCAATGAGAAGTTGAAAGGCAAAGGGGGAAAGAAAGAGCCAGAGGGGCCGCCTCCTGTGAAGAAAGAAACTAACCTCAGACGCAGAGGAGAAGAGGATGAGGCCAACAAGTATATTGGTAAGTTGGGGCAGTACATGGGTGCGTCCTGTGGAAAGTGTCCAGAAGGGTCCAAAGCAAAGGAGGTCACAGAACAAGAGTGATGTCTGCCTGCCGAGCTTCCAAACACAGTCCAGAATAAGACAAGAATTAGATACAGGATGCTGGAAATATTAAAGGGCCAGTTAATTCAGTACAAATTGGAGCACACCACTGTAAAATACGCCTCAAAACCTGTTGAAATACTGTATGATTATTTCTTTTGACTGCTGATTTTTAGGTGTTATTAGTGTAATTAAAAAATCAATAGATAATTTTAACAGAATCTTGTGCCCTTATACACCATGAGGAGCACTTTTAGTGAGGTAACTGGCCCTTTAATGAATATTAAGATGTAAATGTATTTAGTTTCTTTTTAACTTAAATATAACAGTAGGGGCCAAACAGAACTTTTGGACATTAATTATAGTATTTTTTGTTCTTTTCCCTTCCTTTCCCTTTCCTTTCTTCTCATCCTTCCTTCCTTTCCTTCTTTTCTTTCCTTCCATTCCTTCCCATCCTTTCCTTCCCTTTTCATCCTTTCCTTCTCTTTCCATTCTTTTTGTCCTTCTCTTCCTATACTTCCTCCTTTTGACTATATTGTCCATTCCTTCCCATCATTTCCTTTCCATCCTTTCCTTACTTCTTTCTTCCAATCATTTCCATTCCTTCCAATCATTACCCTCTTTTATTTCCTATACTTCCTTCATTCCCTCCCACTCTATAGTCTCTCTCCCCCCATTTTCCCTCCCTCCCTTTCTCTCTCCTCTGTTTTTCTGACTACACAGATGTTTCCAGTAAATGGGTTCACCCTTCCTTCTCATCCTTTATTTCCTTACATCCAATTATGTCCTTCTTTCTTTCCTTCCTTCCTTTTTTCCATCCTTCTTTCTTTTCTTCTCATCCTTTCCTTCCTTCATATTCTTCCTTTGTTCTTTCCTTTCCTTCCCATCCTTTCTTTCCTTCCTTCCTTCCTTCATTTTCTCCTATAGTTCCTTCTTTCCCACTGTGTTGTCTCTCTCACCACACTCTTTTTCTCTCCTACTCTCACCTCTGTGTTTTTCTGACTAAAAGATGTTTTTAGGAAATGGGTTCCCCCTTCCTCCCTTTTCTTCCCGTCCTTCTTCCCGTCCTTCTTTCCGTCCTTCTTTCCGTCCTTCTTTCATTCCCTCCTTCTGTCCCATCCTTTCATTCCCGTTATTTCCTTCTGTTTAAATCCTTTCCTACCCTTCCCAGCCTTTCCTTCCTTCCTTCTTTCTTTTCTTCCTTCCCATCTTTTCCTTCCTTCCTTCTTTCTTTTCTTCCTTCCCATCTTTTCCTTCCTTCCTTTTTTCTATGCTTTCTTCCTTCCCACTCTGTTGTCTCTCACCCTGCTTTCTTTTTCTGTCCCTTTCTCCTCTTTGCATTTCTGACTGCAAAGATGTTTCCAGGATGCCCTCTTCCTTCCTTTCGTTTCCATCTTTTCCTTCCTTCTTATCCTTCCTTCCCATGCTTTCCTTCTTGTCCTTTCTTTCCTTCTTGTCCTTTCTTTCCTTCTGGTTCTTTCTTTCATTACAGTTCTTTCCTTCCTCTCCTTCCCATCCTTTCCTTTCCATCCCTTCCCATGCTATTCATCCTTCCCATCCATTTTGTCCTTCTTTTCTTTGTCCTTCTGACTCTGTTGTCTCTCTCACCCCACTTTTTCGAATAAATGGGTGCCCCCTTCCTTCCCTTCCCTACCAATCTTTCCCATCCCTACCTTTCTTCCTATACTTCCTTCCGACTCTGTTGTCTCTCTCACCCCACTTTCTCTCTCTCTCTCTCTCTCTCTCTTTCTCTCTCTCTCTCTCCTGTATGTTTTTCTAACTGCAGAGATGTTTCCAGTAAATGTGTGCCCTCTATTTCCATATATATATAGAACACAAACTGGGGAGACTCTTACTATGGCGCCAGTCTGTACTGCAGTGAAGATCGTGGCCGAGCCACCAGTCCGTCCATACAGAATGTGATCTGAAATCTTTATCCCCCTAGATCATCTTGTCTCCAGGGTTAATAGGGCTGATATTGGAACTGCGGTTGCATAAATGTCGGTATATTAGAAATAAAAATAATACACATGACAAAGTGCAATTTTGTTAATACCTTTCCAGATGATGAGCCAGACGATGGCGCCCAACATTACATCATAGTCCTTGGATTCTATCAGCCTCAGATCCTGGCTCTGCTGGCTGACCTTGGGGTCAGTGTGTCCAGCGTGATCAGAATATCTTCCCAGAACTACGAGACTCTGCCAGATAATAAGATGGAGATATTGCTGGCGCCAGAAGGTACAGTATTAGCTGCATAGTTCATGGATATATATATATATATATATATATATATATATATACTAACTTTCTGACATTAAAGGTACATTAAATTTGTACATTTCAAGCAGATCACTGAAGACCAGACGTCCTGGCTGTTCCCCCGTGCTGTGTGTGATTTTTTTGTTGTCACGCGTCTCGTGATTTTTTTTTTTCTAAGTCCCGCGCTCGTCAAGTGCTTGCAGCCGAAGACGATCCTGGGTTTCCTAAGTGTTTTTAAGCTAAGTCCTGCGTGTTTCCTTTCCTCCACTGCTCGCCTCCCTACGCAAGGCTCGCAGGCAATGAGCCTTTGGCGCTCATCACCCAAGTGCTGCAAGTTTTAGTGCCTTAATGGCTCGACTCGATGAGCACCTTTGGCCTCTAAGTCATACACACCACACAAAGTTGATATACCCTCGCAAACTTTACGTCGTAACGCAAACAAAATACGAGACACCTTACGACACATTACGACCTCGCAAAAAATGGCTGCAACACACGCACATGAAAACATCAAAAATCCAAAAAATACACACAACAAATACATAAAAAGCTTATTTACAGCAAGAGGGAGCATCCAGGACCTCGAAAACTAAAGTTACGCCTCAATTTAAATGAAATTAAAGCAGTTTAGACACAAAAAAATTCTCTAAGCAAGAGAAAAAATGGCCGCCGACCAAAACGAAAACAAGGCTAAAGGTCCCTAAACACGCAAAACAGCTACGGATATTCCGAAAAAGTTGCACGACATAGAAAACGAACGACGCTATATCAGCCACATTATATACACCAAACACCCTAAGCTCACTTACAATTTCATTGCCGTCATTTTTTGACGGGCAATATTCTAGTATCACATATATAGTTGTGAGCATGCGAGTTGTTGCTAACGAACCAAGGCCCTCGAGAAGTGAGGGCACTGGGCGACGGCCTCAGTTGATGGCATAGAGCGCCGAAGGCGCTCCATGCCAGCAACTGCGACCCTCGCAAACTTCACGTCGCAACGCAAATAATATGACACACACATTACGACACTCGCAAACAACATACGACACACGTTAACACCACGACACACACATTACGACACTCGCAAACAACATACGACACACGTTCACACACATTACGGCCTCGCAACACTCGGACGCAACTCGCGAACATTACAAAAATTACAAACACAATACATACACACAGCACATACATAAAAACCTTACCTACACAAACAGGAAGCACCCAGGACTTCAAAAATGCAACTTACAACTTTATTTCACTCAAAAGAGAAGAGTTTACACAATAAAAACTTTGATAAGTGAGAGAAAAAATGGCTGCCGAACAAAACGAAAACGAGGCTACACACGCAAACACCATACGAGACACGTTACCACACATTACGACCTCGCAAACATCGGACGCAACACGCCGACATACAAACATTTCAAACACAATAAATACACACAACACACACATAAAAAGCTTACCTACAGCAAGAGGAACCATCCAGCACCTCAAAAAACCAAGTTACACATTCATTTAAATAGAAATAAAACACTTTAGACACTAATGAAATCGCTAAGCGAGACAAAAAATGGCCGACGAAAAAAACGAAAACGAGGCTACAGCACTCTCAACACGTAAAACACCACAACACACTCGCAAAACAACACACAAAACTCGAAAACAACCACGAAGCACCGACGGATAATCCGCAAAGACGCATAACACAGATAACCCGCCATTTTACGCCAATGCGGAAGTACACCACTACGCTAACGGTTTCGTCTCGCGCACGCACACTATTACACTGCACACATTCATCACGCTTACACAGCAGCTCCACACCACTAATGCTGCAGCAACATGAAAACAGATTGTCAGCTCCTCAACACAATGCTTCAAAATAGGTAAAGTAGATTTATTTATTAATATATTATACTAGCGAATTGCCCGTCAAAAAATGACGGCAATGAAATTGTAAGGTAGCTAATGCTGTTTAGTGTGTAATAATGAAATATATAATACATTAATAAATGAATATACTTTACCTATTTTAAAGCATTGTGTGGAAGAGCTGTGAATGTGTTTTGATGTTGCTGCAGCATTAGTGGTGTGGATCTGCTGTGTAAGCGTGCTGAATGTGTGCAGTGTAACACTGTGCGTGCGCGAGACCAAACCGTTGTCGTGTACTTCCGCATTGGCGTAAAATGGCGAGTAATGTGTGGTATACGTTTGTATCGGAATATCCGTAGGTGTTTTGTGAGTTTAGAGTGCTGTAGCCTCGTTTTCGTTTTGTTCGGCGGCCATTTTTTCTCTCGCTTCAATTTTTTTTTAGTCTCTAAACTGTTTTATTTGGAGTAAAATCGAGGTGTAAGTTGTATTTTTGAGGTGCTGGGTGCTCCCTCTTGGTGTAGGTAAGTTTTTTATGTATGTGCTGTGTGTATGTATTGTGTTTTACATTTTGTAATGTTCGCGAGTTGCGTCCGAGTGTTGCGAGTCCGTAATGTGTGTGAACGTGTGTCGTATGTTGTTTGCGAGTGTCGTAATGTGTGTGTCGTACTGTTTGGGTTGCGACGTGAAGTTTGCGAGGGTCGCAGTTGCTGGCATGGAGCGCCTTCGGCGCTCCATGCCAGCAACTGCGGCCCTCGCTTCGCGAGGTCCTCAGGTGCTGGCATGGAGCGCCTACGGCGCTCCATGCCAGCAACTGAGACCCTCGGGCAGTGCCCTCGCTTCGCGAGGGCCTCGGCTCGCTTCGCGAGGGCCTCGGCTCGCTGCGCGAGTCGCGGCCCTCGCTTCGCGAGGGCCGCGACTCGCGTAGCGAGCCCGCAGCGTTAGCAACAACTCGTACGCTCACAACTATATATGTGATATTTTAGTATTACACACCAAACAGCATTAGCTACCTTACGATTTGATTACCGTCATTTTTTGACGGGCAATTCGCTAGTATATATATAATATTGTGAAAATGTGGTGCTTTCAATTATGTATGTCCTATCTCCTTTCTTACTGAGATATTGTAATATAGAAAAACATGGAGAGTAAAGTTTTGCCCATCCCAGTGCATTACTACACAATAACTGGGAGTCCTAATTTTTGTTACTTCTCAGTTGTAGAAGCTGAAAATCAAAGGAAACAAATGGTCAAAAAATCCTTGGAAACATTTTGGAAATACTTGGAGCCCATTCTGAACAGTGGCAAGGCCGGATCTGTGCTCTTCCAGGTGGTGAGACTGCAGCATGTGGTGAACGAGAGCGTCTACCCGGCCTCATGGACTGACGGCGAGATGCTGGTCAGTCTCTGCATTTTTATTTGGAACAGACTGCACATTACAGGTTTTATACATACATACATCATACATACATACATACATACATACATACATACATACATACATACATAAAGAACTAATGTAATACTCCTAAATAAGTTAAAAGCACAACGTTCCATGAGCTTGGGGTAAAGATGGTTAACTGTACTTTATAAACTTTACAATGTATTATTCAAATTGTAATCTTAGTATTAGGTGTCTGCTTTTGTTGAATGTTTACAAAGATAAAACAGAATTATAAATGTAATAAGAATAAGGAACATATTAATGTATAGCGATAACATACAGTGGATATAAAAAGTCTACACACCCCTGTTAAAATGTCAGGTTTCTGTGCTGTAAAAAAATGAGACAAAGATAAATTATTTCAGAACTTTTTCAACCTTTAGTGTGACCTATAAACTGTACAACTCAATTGAAAAACAAAATGAAATCTTTTAGGTAGAGGGAAGAAAAAATATAAAAATAAAATAATATGCTTGCATAAGTATGCACACCCTTAAACTAATACTTTGTTGAAGCCCCTTGTGATCAGTCTTTTTGGGTATAAGTCTATCCGCATGGCACATTGTGACTTGGCAAGATTTGCCCGCTCTTCTTTGCTCTGTCAGATTGCGAGGGCATCTCCTGTGCACAGCCCTCTTCAGATCACAATCGGATTCAGGTCTGGGCTCTTGCTGGGCCATTCCAAAACTTTAATCTTCTTCTGGTGAAGCCATCCCTTTGGTGATTTGGATGTATGCTTTGGGTCGTTGTCATGCTGAAAGATGAAGTTCCTCTTCATGTTCAGCTTTCTAGCAGAAGCCTGAAGGTTTTGTGCCAATATTGACTGGTATTTGGAACTGTTCATAATTCCCTCTATCTTAACTAAGGCCCCAGTTCCAGCTGCAGAAAAACAGCCCCAAAGCATGATGCTGCCACCACCATGCTTCACTGTGGGTATGGTGTTCTTTTGGTGATGTGCAGTGTTGTTTTTGCACCAAACATATCTCTTGGAATTATGGCCAAAAAGTTCAACCTTGGTTTCATCAGACCATAACACCTTTCCCACATGCTTTTGGGAGACTTCAGATGTGTTTTTGAAAAATGTAGCCTGGCTTGGATGTTTTTCTTCGTAAGAAAAGGCTTTCGTCTTGCCACTCTACCCCATAGCCCAGACATATGAAGAATACAGGAGATTGTTGTCACATGTACCACACAGCCAGTACTTGCCAGATATTCCTGCAGCTCATTTAATGTTGCTGTAGGCCTCTTGGTAGCCTCCCAGACCAGTTTTCCTCTCTCTTTTCATCAATTTTGGAGGGAGCTCCAGTTCTTGGTAATGTCACTGTTGTGCCATATTTTCTCCACTTGATAATCACTGTCTTCACTGTGTTCCATGGTATATCTAATGCCTTGGAAATTCTTTTGTACCCTTCTCCTGACTGATACCTTTTAACAATGAGATCCCTCTGATGCTTTGGAAGCTCTCTGTGGACCATGGCTTTTGCTGTGGGATGCGACCAAGAACATTTCAGGAAAGACCAACTAGAGCAGCTGAACTTTATTTGGGGTTAATCAGAGGCACTCCTATTTAACACAATTTGGAATATGATTGCTTAATTCTGAACACCGCTACATCCCCAGTTATAAGAGGGTGTGCAGACTTATGCAACCACATTATTTTTCTTTTTTCTTTTTCTTCCCTCTACCGAAAAGATTTCAGTTTGTTTTTCAATTGAGTTGTACAGTTTATAGGTCACATTAAAGGTGGAAAAAGTTCTGAAATGATTTATCTTTGTCTCATTTTTTTACAGCTCAGAAACCTGACATTTTAACAGGGGTGTGTAGACTTTTTATATCCACTGTATATAAAAAGGACAGATCCATTCCTAACATTATAAATATGATGTAATGACTGGAATTAATATGGAATAGTTTAGAATATATTTAAAAAAAAAAAATTCTCTTTCTTTCCCTCCCTCCTTTATTTTAAACATCATCTTACAAGCCATAAGAAGAAACATTCTCAAAACAATCTTCCTTTATTATTATCATTATTATTATTATTATATACTAGCGAATTGCCCGTCAAAAAATGACGGCAATGAAATTGTAAGGTAGCTAATGCTGTTTGGTGTATAATAAATATATAATACATTACTAAATGAATATACTGTACCTATTTTGAAGCATTGTGTTGAAGAGCTGGCAATCTGTGTTGATGTTGCTGCAGCATTAGTGGTGTGGAGCTGCTGTGTAAGCGTGATGAATGTGTGCACTGTGTGGTATGAATATCCGTATGTCGTTTGTGGCGTTTTGTGAGTTTCTTGTGGCGTTTTGCGAGTTTCTTGTGGTGTTTTGCGAGTTTAGAGTGCTGTAGCCTCGTTTTCGTTTTGTTCGGCGGCCATTTTTTCTCTCGCTTAGATTTTTTTTTAGTCTCTAAACTCTTTTATTTGGAGTAAAATCGAGGTGTAAGTTGCATTTTTGAGGTCCTGGGTGCTCCCTCTTGGTGTAGGTAAGGTTTTTATGTATGTGCTGTGTGTATGTATTGTGTTTTACATTTTGTAATGTTCGCGAGTTGCGTCCAAGTGTTGCGAGGCCGTAATGTGTGTGAACGTGTGTCGTATGTTGTTTGCGAGTGTCGTAATGTGTGTGTCGTACTGTTTGGGTTGCGACGTGAAGTTTGCGAGGGTCGCAGTTGCTCAAAGGCGCTCCATGCCAGCAACTGCGGCCCTCGCTTTGCGAGGTCCTCAGGTGCTGGCATGGAGCGCCTACGGTGCTCCATGCCAGCAACTGAGACCCTCGGGCAGTGCCCTCGCTTTGCGAGGGCCTTGGCTCGCTGTGCGAGTCACGGCCCTTGCTTCGCTTCGCGAGGGCTACGCGAGCCCGCAGCGTTAGCAACAACTCGTACGCTCACAACTATATATGTGATGTCCCTTCATTACTCCATTCTCCCTCATATATTTGTATTATTATATATATATTTATTTATTATTTCTGCTCTTACTTTAATTCCCACCCCTTCCTTTATTAGGTGCAAACATCAAGTAAACTCTGTTTTATCTCATAACACACATTATTGTTTCAAATATGTCAACAATTTCCTATGCACTTCACTGAGAGAATATATTACATTTTTTACTCCGTTTTAACAGATCCTACAAATTCCAAATTCAAAATCTGTGAATGTAACAGTTTTAAAAATATAATCTAGATTACCACTGAAAAAATAAGTTATTTCTAGAATTTCTCATAGCCCAAATGAATCTATATAAAATATGGCAAATTTAAAGCAGTACTTTTTTTCCCAATAGCTAACTTACGGAACCGAGATTTTTGAAAACATTGCCTGTCTAATGTATGACTGCTTAGACTGGAGAAGGCAACACCAGCATTACCTGAATAACATGAAGATCATCAATGTGCCACTAGCGGCCAAAAAGGCCCAAACGAAACAGCCCTCGGCTACTGAGGTGAGACAACTGAGCACGTTGGCATCATACCCTTCATAGTTTGGTATAGAGACATCCACCATTGCCAGTCTAGTAAGTCTGGATGGTAAGTGGGCTAAGGACATTTTCCATTGGAAGGCTGGGAATGTTCTTTGCCCATTATCAGGCTGGTGGGCTACAGACTGGAAATGTCACCCCTTATTTGGCTGGTGAGCTGGGTACATTTTCTATTACAAGGCATATGGGCTTGCGCTCACTTTCCATTATCAGAGTGGAAAATTCACCCTTAAATGGACTGGTAAGCTGGGGCTGGATAAATCGCCCATTTAAAGGCATGTGGGTTGAGGATTACTTCCCATTATTGAAGTGGAAAATCCACCCATTATAATGTGCTCCGGTTCGATTTCCATTGCCAGGCTGGAAAAATACACTGTTGGGGGTGGGGTGGGGGTTATTACTTTCAAACATTGGGGTGGTAAAATGAACCATTATTTGGTGATTGTAGCCGGGAAACTCTTTCTTTTACCAGGCTGTTAATTACCCTTTAACAGGCTGGTCGCGCTGGAGGTTGCTCTCCATTACCATTACCATCACTGGTTGGGTATGCTGGGGATCACTTTCCATTATTGGGGTGGAAAAATAATTTATGACCTGGCAGCATTTCCAGTGGTCGGCTGGACATAATCCCCACCAGTAGACTGACCAGACTGAACTGTATCATTTTAGGCAGTAAAAACCGAGCTCTTAGGCACTTCATAATAAAATAAAGTCCATGTCAGTAAATATACACAGGGATATTATATACCTAGATACATATCAATGTAACGTAATTACTTATAGGCACAATGAGCTGACTTTTTATTCTTTTGATTCTTTTCAGGTTTTGGCAGCTCTGCCATCGACTCCTTCTAGTAAAAGGAAGCATCATATTGAAGATGTCCAGTCTGCTATGTCTTTGCCGCCTTCGACTCCTTCCCACGGTATATATTCATGTTATCAGGATCTAGGCAGCGGGGTGACGGGGACACACTGATCATACATCTAATCACTGACTATTGATGGTTAGGGTGGTGAATGTTAAAGTAGTATGTTCAATTTCATAGGATTTAGAGAAAAGGCAACTGACAGGAAAGAACAATATGTCGGTCTAATCTTGTATCTACCTAAAAAGCTCCATATAAAAGGTATCTGGAATTTTCTGGATTATGAAGCTTCTGATAGAGGAGTATCAGTAGTGTATGGAGATATTGTTTTGCATGAAAAAATCCCCAAATAAGGATTAATTAACTCAGTTTTCATGCAGCTGATTTTGAGAAGGAACATCCGTGAAACTCCAAGTTAAATTGGCATAACGTTCACAATTAGTTGTGGCCAATCAGAGGCAAGTGCAACAATGTGTAAGTTTCCAGGCGGTTTTCAGGCGGATTTTTTAATGTTATGATATTTTGTTTGTGACCGTATTTATATCCCATCCTCCCTTTTCCATTGGAAAGGGCACTTTTAGAGAGTTCTTTACATATGTCTCTGTACTAAAATCTGCTTCTACTTTCCTTATAATAAAAAAAAAGCTCTCAAAAAGGAAACAATATAATGTATAGAACAAAATGTAAGTGGTGTTACTTCAGCCACCGCCATGAGGTAATTACATTGAAATTGTAATTAACAAATAAATGTAAATTAAATTATGTTGTGAACAGTTTCCTGTGAGTGGGTAAAAAAGTAACAATGTATGCGTGGTGTATGTGCAAAGGAAAAAAGTAATTTCATATTTTTTATATAAAATACAGAACACAACAAAATTGTTTATATATATATATAATTACACCCCCTTGACTTTTTACCTATTTTGTTACATTACAGACTTAAGTTCAATGTTTTGTTAATCTGAATCTTATGTGATGGATCAGAACACAATAGTATTAAGTTGGTGAACTGAAATGAGAAAAATATAAACATAAAACTATTTTTTAGAAATCGAAAACAGAAATTTGGCATGTGCGTATGTATTCACCCCCTTTGTTATGAAGCCCATAAAAAGCTCTGGTGCAACCAATTACCTTCAGAAGTCACATAATTAGTGAAATGATGTCCATCTGTGTGCAATCTAAGTGTCACATGATCTGTCATTACATACACACACCTTTTTTGCAAGGCCAGAGAGGCTGCAACACCTAAGCAAGAGGCACCACTAACCAAACACTGCCATGAAGACCAAGGAACTCTCCAAACAAGTAAGGGACAACGTTGTTGAGAAGTACAAGTCAGGATTAGGTTATAAAAAAATATCCAAATCTTTGATGATCCCCAGGACCACCATCAAATCTATCATAACCAAATGGAAAGAACACGACACAACTGCAAACCTGCCAAGAGACGGCCGCCCACCAAAACTCACGGACCGGGCAAGGAGGGCATTAATCAGAGGCAGCACAGAGACCTAAGGTAACCCTGGAGGAGCTGCAGAGATCCACAGCAGAGACTGGAGTATCTGTACATAGGGCGACAATAAGCCGTACGCTCCATAGAGTTGGGCTTTATGGCAGAGTGGCCAGAAGAAAGCCATTACTTTCAGCAAAAAACAAAATGGCACGTTTTGAGTTTGGGAAAAGGCATGTGGGAGACTCCCAAAATGTATGGAGGAAGGTGCTCTGGTCTGATGAGACTAAAATGGAACTTTTCGGGTATTAAAGAAAATGCTATGTCTGGCGCAAACCCAACACATCACATCACCCAAAGAGCACCATCCCCACAGTGAAACATGGCGGTGGCAGCATCATGCTGGGGGGACTGGGAAACTGGTCAGAGTTGAGGGAAAGATGGATGCTGCTAAATACAGGGATATTCTTGAGCAAAACCTGTACTACTCTGTTTGTGATTTGAGGCTAGGACGGAGGGTCACCTTCCAGCAGGACAATGACCCCAAACACACGGCTAAAGCAACACTTGGGGGGTCTAAGGGGAAACATGTAAATGTGTTGGAATGGCCGAGTCACAGCCCAGACCTCAATCTAATAGAAAATCTGTGGTCAGACTTAAAGATTGCTGCTCAGAAGCGCAAACCATCCAACTTGAAGGAGCTGGAGCAGTTTTGCAAGGAGGAATGGGCAAAAGTCCCAGTGGTAAGATGTGGCGAGCTCATAGAGACTTATCCAAAGCGACTCGGAGCTGTGATTGCTGCAAAAGGTGGCGCTACAAAGTAATGACTTTAGGGGGTGAATAGTTATGCACAGGGACTTTTTCTGTAAATTGGTCCTATTTGTTGTTTGCTACACAATAATAAAAAAAAAACATCTTCAAGTTGTGGCATGTTCGGCAAATTAAATGATGCAAATCCTCAAACAATCCATGTTACTTCCAGGTTGTGATGCAACAAAACACGAAAAATGCCAAGGGGGTGAATACCTAAGGGCTCCATATATGTAAACCCACCCTGCTTATGCACATTATCCCAGTAAACATCATGACCTCTTTGTTTGGTTGCTGTGTATGCCATGTAATGCTCTGTTTGTGGTGATACATGATGTGTGGAGTTCACACGCGGTCCTCTCTCCGTGTTCTCTAGCTTGTATACCTGAGGCTGAGTCCCCGTCTCTGACTGTGGATGTGGACATGCGCTATTACAATGACCTGCTGAGCGGTGTATCAGAGGAGCTCCTCTCTGTTCCTGTGATTCTGCACTGCGTGCTGGACCAGGTGAGTAATGACCTATTTTCACACCCAGACCATCATTGAAGGGTTCAGTCAGACATTGTGGACCTCAGCACGTCAGGCAAATCTGCCAGCCACTGCTTCTCTGAGCTCTTTCAAGCTCATGTTCATTGATTTAATTACCTCATCTATCCATCAGCACCTCTGCCTCCTCCTTCTTTCCCACCATCAGAGTATTCTCTAGGGAATTCTGTCTTCTCATGATATGGCCAAAATATTTGAGCTGCAGCCTCATGTTCAAACCTTCCAGTGAACAGTTTGGCTTCACTCCCTGTAGTAGACTGATTAGATCTTCTTGCAATCCAAGGGACTCTAAGCAGATTTCTCCCACACCACAATACAAAGGCGTCAATTCTCCGGCGCCTAGCCTTCTTTATGGTCCAGCTCTCACAATCATATGTTACTACTGTGAGGAGCTTTGTTGATAGTGTAATATCTTTACTTTTTACTAGCTTCTCCAAGCTTGCCGTATCTTTCTTCGAGAAACATCTTTTAATTTCATGGCTTCAAATAAAATAGTAAAATCTGCCAGTGACTAGTAGCTTATGGTCTTAGTGTGAATCACAGAAAGAACGTCCAGTAAATCCTAAAAATACACTAAAAGTAATCTCTTATTATATTTATTTCTGGAAACAGATGCTTTAGACACAGATTTCTTGCCTGATATACATATACGCTTTTATTAGTATTTGTTTCTTGTATGGTTACTTCGTCAGGGTCGTTATATCACCTACATAATAATAAATGGTACTCTTTGTGATGTATTTAAATGTAATCAAGATGAAGTAAATAATTATTTCCAGCAGTTAATGACTTAGATGATATTACTTTATTATTGAGAAAATATATTTTCAGGGCTTTGTTTTAAAGAATAAGAAATAATAATTGTCAAAATGCTTTCAGAATGTAATAAAACAACAATGTTACTTGTATGCAGACACGATCATCTCCATTGGGGTCTTCCCTCTATCTGTCTTAACATACAAGTCTTTCAAGGCTGCTTCCTGCTTGCAGAGCAGATAAGCACAGTGAACTGTGTATGTAATAAAAGGGAGCATTTCCCAGAGCTAATCTCAGCCTCTGAGGGCGCCACCTGCTTGACAAGAAACATAATCACAGGGAGAGATATCAGAAGACCCCATAAAGTGACATGAATAGGTGATACAAGTAAAGCTTCTTTCTTACATTACTAAACTTTTTGGCCAATATCAATACTAGTACTGTAAAATCGCATAATTAAAAAGGTAAAACTACAGTGCGACATGAAAGGTATCTGGAAGTTTCCTGTATTCTGAAGCATCTGAGAATGAGATGAAAAAATACCCAAATAAACACTAATAAACACACCCTAAAGTTTGCAAAATTACTCAATTGATTTTTGAGAAGGAACACCCCTGAATTTCCACGCTAAATTATTATATAACTCATAATTAGTTGTGGCCAATCGGAGGCAGGTACAACAATGTATCTGTTTTCCTCTCATCTCCAGTTGTGATACTGACAGCTGTTTGGCTAGGACATAACTGTGCAGCTCATTGGCTAGGACACTCTTCCTTGGGGGTGGAGCTCACACAAGAAATGTCAAATGTCCTTTGAATGACAAATATACAGAACTCCTCAATAAAATGATAAAAACATCCCAATCAGACACACGATACGAGACACGCCCAATCAGACACACCATACGAGACACGCCCAATCAGACACCCCATACGAGACATGCCCAATCAGACACACCATACGAGACACGCCCAATCAGACACACCATACGAGACACGCCCAATCAGACACACCATACGAGACACGCCCAATCAGACACCCCTATACGAGACACGCCCAATCAGACACACCATACGAGACACGCCCAATCAGACACCCCTATACGAGACACGCCCAATCAGACACCCCTATACGAGACACGCCCAATCAGACACCCCTATACGAGACACGCCCAATCAGACACACCATATGAGACACGCCCAATCAGACACACCATATGAGACACGCCCAATCAGACACACCATACGAGACACGCCCAATCAGACACCCCATACGAGACATGCCCAATCAGACACACCATACGAGACACGCCCAATCAGACACACCATACGAGACACGCCCAATCAGACACACCATACGAGACACGCCCAATCAGACACCCCTATACGAGACACGCCCAATCAGACACCCCTATACGAGACACGCCCAATCAGACACCCCTATACGAGACACGCCCAATCAGACACCCCTATACGAGACACGCCCAATCAGACACCCCTATACGAGACACGCCCAATCAGACACACCATATGAGACACGCCCAATCAGACACACCATACGAGACACGCCCAATCAGACACCCCTATACGAGACACGCCCAATCAGACACACCATACGAGACACGCCCAATCAGACACACACTCAGGATATCCAACAAACTGTCATGTACCTTTAAGGGAATATCCCGTCCTTCACAATTCTACATTTTTATTAACATCCATTTTTATTCTGTAAGTGCGCCTCTCTCTTTCTCTCTTCTAGGTTGTTGCTACTGAAAATGATCTAGTCCCCCCCAGTCAGGTGGTGCCGGCGCCCCGTGTGGATGGGCTGGACCCCACAGTCGCCGAGCACATGATCTCTGCTCTGGGCTCTCTGTCTTTGTCAGAAAAAGAAAAGAAGGTGCAGTATAGAGAATAAGATGGGAATGGGGAGAATGCTAGATAATAACATTACGTTAAAAAATAACACTACGTTAACATGGAAATATGGTTTTTTTTAATACCCATTAACCTTCCTTGTGAACTGTGGAAGTGTTACCCTCGGCATGATCTAGGTAAAAGGGAAGATAATAAATCACAACATTTTGATTATATTAATGTCTCCTGCAGATCTTTATCATGTAACAGGTCAGGACAAGAGGAAGAGACTGAAAATCTGCAGAACTCACTTTATATAGTACTAGGGAATTGCCCGTCAAAAATGACGGCAATACAATTTTAAGCCTGCCACACAATGCAAGGCTCTCCCCACTCGAACTTGCATGCCTCGCAATGAGCGCCTTTGTCGCTCATTGCAAGCCTCTCCCCCTCTACGTTACGAGGCTCGCGATGAGCGCCTTGCAGGCGTCGTCCAACCCGCAACTTTCAGGCCTTGCAATGAGCACCGTGTCTCTTTCCCTCTCTCCCTCCCCTGTGTCTTTTTTCCCCTCTCTCCCTCCCGCTGTCTCTCTGCCCCCTGTGAGATTTTTTCCCTTAGCTCCCTCCTCTGTGTCTCCCCACTCCCTCCCCTGTGTCTCTTACCACCCCCAGTCCCTCCCATGTCTCTTTCCACCCTCTCCCCCGTCTCCCTCCCCTGTGTCTTTCTTCTCCCACTCCCTGCTCTGTGCTGTACGGGTCTGAAACCATTTGCAGGCTTGAAAAAATGTTACCTCTTTACGGCAACCATTTTTTTTTCTAGCTAAGCCCTTTTCAGACCTCTAAAAAATGGCAAATGAATGACAAAATAGCTTTCAAGCTCTCCCCCGTGCTGTGTGTGAGGTTTGTCAGTTCTTTTTGTAATAAATTAGTGTCTTTTGGGGGCCTTAGAACGGCTTCTGAGTTATGGCCTTTAAAAAAATGGCGTCCGGTAAAGCCGTCATTTTTTCAAAGTCTTGCTTTTTTCAAAGTTATACGGGCCTTGCGATGATCGCTACGGCCTTTGGTGCTCATCGCGGGCCTTTTTCTAAAACGTGTGGGATGGAGCTTAGCACCTCGGGCATTCGTTGGTTGTTTATTTTTAACATTGGGTGACGACAACTTGCAATTACCACAACTATTATATGCGATGTTTTTCTTTTGCAATATCAAAAAAAATATTTTTCTCATACACAGAACTTGTACAACACATTCCTGTTCCAAGACTGTGAAGAGAAAAGTACTCAGACCAAAGGACCCCAACTGCTGAATTACCACGACAAGACCACCCAGAGGATCTCCCAGGTGAAGGTGAGTGCCCAGACTCGCTGCATCTCGGATCGAACAGATTCCCCAGGGTTGAGTGTCTGCTCCCCTGACATTTATTACATACAATTAGCTAACAAATAGTACATTTGTGTTCACTTTTGAATGTCTAAAAATAAGTTATAAAACTTTTTTGGGATTAAAGAGTGAAAATGCATTGTGGACTCATTTGCATGTCCTCGCCCAATATCCAAGGGTGCAGTGCAATAACTGTATTTTGGGAATTAGAAATATATGTTTTATAACTTATTTTTAGACATTTAAATGTGAACACTGTGGAGTATTTGGTCACTCTTTTGTCCTCCATAAGCTAAATGTTGTGGTAAATATAGTTAGTAAAAAGAAGCAGTGCACTATATGTATCAAAAGGTTTAAAAGTTCGGCATAAGAGGGTTAAAATAATCTGAGTCCAATTCCCATTACTTGTATTTTCTTTGATGTTTTTCTATGAAATTGAGTTAAAGGGCCACCAGCTGTGCTCTGCACCATCACAATGAGGTATTAAACACATGTGGAAATAGGTATTTTAGTTAGTGGTTAAAGAATGGACTATCTGAGACACTGGGACGTTATGTGTGAGGCTAATGTGTAGATTTTACTTTTCTCCTCAGTATTGTAGAGGGAAAAAAATCCCCTTTCAGTGCATCTTCTGCAGGCCTCGCACAATTAAGGAGTAGAAAGCAGTGACGTCAATTAAGTTTATTTTATTTACAAGCTTGGAGAACACAACGGGGAAGAATAGAGAAGCATGGGGAAGAGAAACTCCAGCTGCCCTCATCTGCCAAAAGTATCAAGGACATTAGTCATTAGATTATAAGTAAACAGTAATGTTTCTCTACAAATAACAAAAAAAGGCTTCTTATACAAATTCGCATTGCTACATAACAGAAATAGAAAATGGATGATTTTCTACCACAGAACATAGATTTTCTCTACAGTATCTAAACAAATAGTTTGGTCGGTAGATCATTGGCCTAGAGCATCTTCTGGTGGAAATGCAGAGCTGACACAGGATAAATTACCTTGAAGACGATGAGAGACACAGGGAAGGTCCTGACGTCTAGACTCTGCAGCTGCTTGCCTCTCCTAGGGGCTGACTCAGCCCAGCTCCATTCATACAACTGCTTTGTCATTGGATGTTTGTCCGCATCCCTATTCTCATTACCTATGAAACTGCTGGTGGGAGAGCTTCAAGGACTATACTAGCAATGAATAAGATCCAACTTAGATGCAATTTTTTTAAAGGGATATATAATATTCCTGTGTATCCATTTACTTTTATACTTTATTTTATTTTATTAACAATTACTTATACGCTCTATTTTACTGACTAAAATATAAAATAATAGTCCCTTTATGGGTCTGCCCTCTGCAGCTCATGAAGACACAAACTCTATAGGGCTATATGTTCATTATAGTATCATGGTCTATTAGGGACCATGACTCAAAAGCATGCTGCTGAGAGATGGTCACTGATTGGTCCTACAGAGTCTGTGTCTGTGTCTGCAGAGTCTGTGTCTGCAAACACTGCAGAAGGCAGACCCATACAGGTACTATTTGTTTAATTTTAGCAAGTAAATACTGAGCTTATAAGCACACATGTATATTATATACATAGGAACATACAGGAACCTTCCATATCCCTTTGACAGCTTAACAATTTTGTATGATTTTTAAGACTCTATTTAATGGTATACTCCAAGTTGGTGCGTGAATATTAATCCAGTTACATATACAATACATTATATTATGTTATTATTATTATTATTAGTATCTTTAGAATACTAAAAGCACTGTCAGAGTTATTTAATATACTTCTAGGTTTTGTGTTTGTCGGACACTTACATTATTACAGTATTATGATGGCGCTATCAGAGAGCCTGGATCCTGCACTGGAAAAGTGCTGAAATATTCTAATTGGATTCACATTTCCCAACAAAACGAAGACCCTGATTATTACATCATTTGGCAGCTTTGTTATGTAGAGTAGGAGAAGCGCCAGCCCATCCAAGGAGCTTCCTGGCCAATCTGATATCCAGGCATTGCTTTATTTTGTGTTTTGTATTATATGTCATTGTCAAAAGAGACTGTACATAGTATATTATAGGAGAATGATATATAATATGGACCTTTGTCCCTTCCTTCAGGACCACTTATGCATTACTACATTATTTATATACTAACGACTTGCCTGTCAAAAATGCTGGCATGACATTTTCAAGCCTCGCAATGCTGCTGTTTGCCAAACAATGCGAGGCCGGGGCAATGGGAGCCTCGCTATGCACGGCTTCTCTGTCTCTCCTTCCCTTCTTCTGTGTCCTCTCCCTCCCTCTTCTGTCCTTCTCTCTCCTCTCTGAACCCATTGCAGGCCTCGTAATGAGCACCCTTGGTTTGCAGGCCTCCCATCACAAATGACAGAATAATATTTCATTTTTCTCCCCCCCCTCCCTCCCTGTGTCTCTTTCCCCCTCTCTCCCTCCCTGTGTCTCTTTCCCCCTCTCTCCTCCCCTGTGTCTCTATTCCCCACCTCTCTCTCCCCTGTGTCTCTTTCCCCCTCTCTCCCTCCCCTGTGTCTCTTTTCCCCACCTCTCTCTCCCCTGTGTCTCTTTCCCCCTCTCTTCCTCCCCTGTGTCTCTTTACCCCTCTCTCCCTCCCCTGTGTCTCTTTGGCCCTCTCTCCCTCGCCTGTGTCTCTTTTGCCCTCTCTCCCTCCCCTGTGTCTCTTTTCCCCTCTCTCCCTCCCTGTGTCTCTTTCCCCCTCTCATGTGTCTCTTTCCCCCTCTCCCTCCCATGTGTCTTTTTTCCCCACCTCTCCCTCCCCTGTGTCTCTTTCCCCCTCCTCTCCCTCCCTCCTCTGTGTCTCTTTCCCCCTCTTCTCCCTCCCTCCCTTGTGTCTCTTTCCCCCTCTCTCCCTCCGATGTGTCTTTTTTCCCCACCTCTCCCTCCCCTGTGTCTCTTTCCCCCTCCTCTCCCTCCCTCCTCTGTGTCTCTTTCCCCCTCTTCTCCCTCCCTCCCTTGTGTCTCTTTCCCCCTCTCTCCCTCCCCTGTGTCTCTTTCCCCACCTCTCCCTCCCCTGTGTCTCTTTTGCCCTCTCTCCCTCCCCTGTGTCTCTTTCCTCCTCTCTTCCTCCCCTGTGTCTTTTCCCCACCTCTCTCTCCCCTGTGTCTTTTCCCCACCTCTCCCTCCCCTGTGTCTCTTTTGCCCTCTCTCCCTCCCCTGTGTCTCTTTCCCCCTCTCTCCCTCCCTGTGTCTCTTTCCCCACCTCTCCCTCCCCTGTGTCTTTTCACCACCTCTCCCTCCCCTGTGTCTCTTTTCCCCACCTCTCCCTCCCCTGTGTCTCTTTCCCCCTCTTCTCCCTCCCTCCCTTGTGTCTCTTTTCCCCTCTCTCCCTCCGATGTGTCTTTTTTCCCCACCTCTCCCTCCCCTGTGTCTCTTTCCCCCTCCTCTCCCTCCCTCCTCTGTGTCTCTTTCCCCCTCTTCTCCCTCCCTCCCTTGTGTCTCTTTCCCCCTCTCTCCCTCCCCTGTGTCTCTTTCCCCACCTCTCCCTCCCCTGTGTCTCTTTTGCCCTCTCTCCCTCCCCTGTGTCTCTTTCCTCCTCTCTTCCTCCCCTGTGTCTTTTCCCCACCTCTCTCTCCCCTGTGTCTTTTCCCCACCTCTCCCTCCCCTGTGTCTCTTTTGCCCTTTCTCCCTCCCCTGTGTCTCTTTCCCCCTCTCTCCCTCCCTGTGTCTCTTTCCCCACCTCTCCCTCCCCTGTGTCTCTTTCCCCACCTCTCCCTCCCCTGTGTCTTTTCACCACCTCTCCCTCCCCTGTGTCTCTTTTCCCCACCTCTCCCTCCCCTGTGTCTCTTTTCCCCACCTCTCCCTCCCCTGTGTCTCTTTCCCCCTCCTCTCCCTCCCTCCTCTGTGTCTCTTTCCCCCTCTTCTCCCTCCCTCCCTTGTGTCTCTTTCCCCCTCTCTCCCTCCGATGTGTCTTTTTTCCCCACCTCTCCCTCCCCTGTGTCTCTTTCCCCCTCCTCTCCCTCCCTCCTCTGTGTCTCTTTCCCCCTCTTCTCCCTCCCTCCCTTGTGTCTCTTTCCCCCTCTCTCCCTCCCCTGTGTCTCTTTCCCCACCTCTCCCTCCCCTGTGTCTCTTTTGCCCTCTCTCCCTCCCCTGTGTCTCTTTCCTCCTCTCTTCCTCCCCTGTGTCTTTTCCCCACCTCTCTCTCCCCTGTGTCTTTTCCCCACCTCTCCCTCCCCTGTGTCTCTTTTGCCCTCTCTCCCTCCCCTGTGTCTCTTTCCCCACCTCTCCCTCCCCTGTGTCTTTTTCACCACCTCTCCCTCCCCTGTGTCTTTTCACCACCTCTCCCTCCCCTGTGTCTCTTTTCCCCACCTCTCCCTCCCCTGTGTCTCTTTTCCCCACCTCTCCCTCCCCTGTGTCTCTTTCCCCCTCCTCTCCCTCCCTCCTCTGTGTCTCTTTCCCCCTCTTCTCCCTCCCTCCCTTGTGTCTCTTTCCCCCTCTCTCCCTCCGATGTGTCTTTTTTCCCCACCTCTCCCTCCCCTGTGTCTCTTTCCCCCTCCTCTCCCTCCCTCCTCTGTGTCTCTTTCCCCCTCTTCTCCCTCCCTCCCTTGTGTCTCTTTCCCCCTCTCTCCCTCCCTTGTGTCTCTTTCCCCCTCTCTCCCTCCCCTGTGTCTCTTTCCCCACCTCTCCCTCCCCTGTGTCTCTTTTGCCCTCTCTCCCTCCCCTGTGTCTCTTTCCTCCTCTCTTCCTCCCCTGTGTCTTTTCCCCACCTCTCTCTCCCCTGTGTCTTTTCCCCACCTCTCCCTCCCCTGTGTCTCTTTTGCCCTCTCTCCCTCCCCTGTGTCTCTTTCCCCCTCTCTCCCTCCCTGTGTCTCTTTCCCCACCTCTCCCTCCCCTGTGTCTTTTCACCACCTCTCCCTCCCCTGTGTCTCTTTTCCCCACCTCTCCCTCCCCTGTGTCTCTTTTCCCCACCTCTCCCTCCCCTGTGTCTCCCCCCCCCCCCCCTATAAAAAAAATCGATTTCCTCCTTCTACCTTATAAGATATCTAAATGTTTTATATACTTGATAAGAATAAATAAACTATTGGCATCCTGCCTATGTGGCCCTTTGATTCTCATTCGATTACAATATTTGTATTTACCCCCTCCCCGAAAAATCTGAGTTTTGCGCTTTGACTTAATTGTCACAGATACATTTATATATATATTGGACCGTATACAAGTTGTTTCTGCATGAACAATGATGTCTTTATAGAAAAGTATCATTAATACTATAGGATGATCTGATAAATTAAACATATTTAAAGGGATCTGGAAGGTCCTCTAGGTATATAATATCCCTGAGGATCTATTTACTGATATGAACTTTATTTTAGTATGAAGTGCTTATAAGCAAATAGTCCTGTATGGGTGTGCATTCTACAGCATATGCAGACACAGACTGTGTAGGGCTGGATGGGCAGTGTTGTGTCCTAGCCTATCAGTGACCATTTCTCAGTAACATTATCTGTTAACAGAATAAGCTACTACGTTATTGCTATTTTATTACTGCAACTTTGTGTAACGTTCTCATTTCCTCGCTAATACACTATATTTTGCATTTCTAGTATTGCTGTACGGTTATCTGCACGCGCCTGGGCTTTCTTCTGGACTAGTTATATTCTATACATATAATTGTGACCCAGTACTATTCAAATGGTGGTCCAGTGGTTAGAATTCGGTGCTTTCACCAAGAGGTCACACCACCGTGAAGCCAAGCAGGGTTGGGCCTGGTCAGTACTTAGATGGGAGACTACCTAGAACATTGCAAACGTGACCAACACTGACAACTATATATATACTAGCACCTTTGGCGCTCATTGTGAGCCTCTGCCCTGCTATTTTTATTTTTTATATATATTTTTTTAATTAATAATTAATTAATTAAATAATAAATTAATATACTTTACCTATTTCTAATTAATATATCCAGCAATCATTATCCCGAAGAGCTAACGATCTCTTTTGATTTTCCTGCAGCATACAATGTACATTTGGACTGTTCACGCGAGGAGAGTGTTAGCAACGTGCCAAGGATGCAGTGTAAATAGGCTGCGTGCGCAAAGCCAATCCGTTTGTTTTGGTAAAGCGCGATTTTAGAATAGTAATGTTATTAGTTGCAAATTAGTGTTGTAAAATGGCGGTGATTGTGTATGTGTTACGCGGCTCTCGAGCATTTTCCGTCCTTCCTAATAGTGTATTTTGCCTATGTCGTGCGGGGTCATTGGGATAAGTGCCTACAGCCTTTGGCGCTCACTGCCTAAGTCGTATGGGTTTGTAGGGATGAGAGCCTATGACTCTCATCTCCACCAGCGCAAGGAGCGCCTCGCAGCTGCGACGGGCTTGATGTGCGATAATCCACAATCCTCACAACTACATATGTGATGATAGGTTAACACATGGATCGAGTCTTGAGGTGGCAGGTTTTCTGCACCTTCCAGTCAGGAGGAATCCTTTGTGGATCCTAGACATTTAGATTGCTATTGTGAATGATTTATCATTCAGGAGCGTACATTATATTTATGCAGCAGCAATCTTTATTTAATAAAGGTATTTGTTATTTTACTATTTATTTTTGTATTTTCCCCAAGTGTTAAGCAGTAATACAGTAATGTGTCTTTCTCCGGAGTTCTGACAAAAAATTGTATCAACAAAATGGTCTCCGTTGTCTTTTGATGTGGGGGCAGATTATTGATGACTCTTTCTCCACTTACCTGATCAGATTGTTCCTAAAACACTATCGACATGTCAAAAATACCCTGTCGATGACCTTATCAGGGTGGAGACAATCGGCTGAGCTGGTGGCTGGTACTCTAATCTTTGAAATTGAATTAAATGTAATTTTCCTTTTTAGTATTTTTATATTGGGGCATTATAGGGGTCCTTTAAGGCACAAACAGTATGTTTCTGTGGAAATGTTCCCGATGAATTAGTTGGATTTGTATATGTCTTGAAGGTATCGATTGAGACGTCTCTGCTCTGTCTCTCACTTTAGGTTTCAAAGATGTTGGATCCAATCAGAATAGAGCAGGAGATGCTGGAGAAGCTGCCGCTAACGCAGCGCCTGAGCTTCCCGGAGCCGACCGCCGAGAGCAGCGCCCGGAGGCTGGCACAGATACATGAGCTGATGCATTACTGCACTAATGGTGAGTGGCACATCTGATCCAACTGGTCCATTCTCTCATACACCTGGAATGGGATTTGACATTAAAGAATTAAATAAATAACAGACTAGCAAAAAAGAATCACTATTGTAAATGCTACATTGAATTATTTTTTTTATTTTTTTCAAATAGTGATTTTATTGCTACTCTGTTTGTATAGTGGTAGAATTATATTTGCTTCCCTGGCTTCTATACCCTTCTTAATACATGCTTATTGTTTATTTGCCTTTGCAGCCGCTGCTTGGCTTTGAGCGCTGTTACCTAGGTGGTTGTCCACAAGTACTCCCAAATCCCTTTAAATATCTGATGCCCCTATATTTGCTCCATTACGGGCCATATGAATTAGGACCCGAAGAACGTAGATGGACCTCGGGGCTTTAACGGCCGAACCACCGAACTGTAAAAACATGCAAAAACACACAAATATGCCTCAAATTCACTTCCCCACTCACACACAGCACAGGAGGAGAGCCCGGGAGCCTGGGAGGGAGGTTGCAACTTAATTTGAGGCTTGTTTTGCCTTTTTTCATCATTGAAAATCGCAGAAGCAAGAAATATAATGGCTCCCAAAAAAACGTAAACACGATGAAGACGAGGCTGAAGGACGTAAATACGAGCACTAAGCACTAAGACTTAACGCAAACCAGTAACACTTAACCCAACGCAGTAACACTTAACCCAACGCAGTAACACTTAACCCAACGCAGTAACACTTAACCCAACGCAGTAACACATAACCCAAGGCAGTAACACATAACCCAAGGCAGTAACACATAACCCAAGGCAGTAACACATAACCCAAGGCAGTAACACATAACCCAAGGCAGTAACACATAACCCAACGCAGTAACACATAACCCAACGCAGTAACACATAACCCAACGCAGTAACACATAACCCAAGGCAGTAACACATAACCCAAGGCAGTAACACATAACCCAAGGCAGTAACACATAACCCAAGGCAGTAACACATAACCCAAGGCAGTAACACATAACCCAAGGCAGTAACACATAACCCAACGCAGTAACACATAACCCAAGGCAGTAACACATAACCCAAGGCAGTAACACATAACCCAAGGCAGTAACACATAACCCAAGGCAGTAACACATAACCCAAGGCAGTAACACATAACCCAAGGCAGTAACACATAACCCAAGGCAGTAACACATAACCCAACGCAGTAACACATAACCCAACGCAGTAACACATAACCCATGGCAGTAACACATAACCCAAGGCAGTAACACATTTTTATTATTAACTTTTATTTGTAACGCGCCGACATATTCCGTAGCGCAATACAGGGGATAAAAACAAGAGAAAATACAGCATTAACAAAATTCAAAAAATGGAGGACCCTGTTTTGAGCTTAGAATCTTTGCAGAAGGTGCTTTTTCCCAAAGCTTCCTAGAAGACTGAAAACTCGCCACTTACAATCTAAAGGGAAACACATAACCCAAGGCAGTAACACATAACCCAAGGCAGTAACACATAACCCAAGGCAGCAGGCCCCTAAACTACACAGGCATATAAAGTACACAGGGGGAGAGGCTCGCAATGAGCGCCGAAGGGGATCATTGCAAAGCAGGAAAGGTGTGGCTTTGCAAATACGGCAATAAGGTGAGAATGGTTGGGGCTTCCACTGTGATCTCCTACATTACAGAAAAAAATGCAAAAAAGAAAATAAATAGAATTACACAGCACTGCCCCCCAGAGGAGGGCCCTGGTGCTTTACACCCCATGCACCACTGGTAGTTCTGCCCCTGTGCCCATTATGAAGGTTAGTCATTCAGAATACCATACCTTATAAGATAAATCTGTGCTGCACATTTAGGGGTAAATATAAAAGTATTTATTTAGATAACCCGCCGCTCTCACACTGAGAGTGTATTTGGATGACATGGAGATGTTTTGTGGATATCTTACAGACCTCCTGACCTGGGAAGAAGTCTCCAGGGCCTTCAAGCTGTTCACGTTTGAGGGTCTAAAGCTGACTGGATTGGATGATTTGGGGGAGCTGGAGGATTCTGGGAAGATGCTGGGGTCTACGTCCTACACACCTTGGGACAACCCAGCATGCTTTGCTCTGGAATTAAACCGGATCGCCAGCGTGAGGAAGATGTACGAGCAGAGCGAGACCAACGCGGGAGGTGAGAGCGTCTTATTGGACTGACACCATAATACCGTAGTTGTTTATTTGTTTACTTCAAATTAACATGAATGAGTAATGGGAGAAGCTGAGGTAGTGAACCTTTTGGCGTTTCTTAAAGGGACATATTCGTCCTCATGCATATAAATGTGAGCTCTAAACATTACCGGTGACTCCTTTTTGCCCAATGCACATATTCTACAAATGCATCTTTGCAGCACTACTGTAGGAGGAGGTTTGTGTTTTTTTAGGATGCGTGTGAGTTGTATCTTAAGTCAGAGTGACTCTGTCACACCAAGAGGAAGTTCATTTAATTTTAACGAGCATTAAAAGCTGTCCTGTTACATTGTAGCAGCTTTTCTAGAGAGTAAATCATTTCTTAAATATTTAGAATTGATTTTGCTGCTCACTATATTAATGTGTGGCTCCGAGTACTTAATAATGGTGGTAGAGGGGTAAAACTGCCAGATAACATTGGGGGACTTTATTTTGCCCATTACAGAGAAAGATAAGCATACTGCAATCCTAATTATCATATCAAATGAACAAATTAATATACCCATGCCACTCATTTGCATATAAATGCAGCAGCAACAACATGGAATTTCCCAGGATTGGTTCACTTTAGAACAAAATGGATAATGCAACATATAACATTAAATATATTCATTCTCTTTAAGTATAACCTAAAAAACATCAAGAGGTGACAGTGTCCCTTTAACTTTTGCTGAAACACAATTTTCTCTTCATTGAGTGAATACACTTACAGCCCTATAGCTATTAAATTAGAATTGGCTGCGAGTTACGAGCTTGAGATGCAAACCCGTAAACCATTTGTTGAACTTTGGAGGCGAGCGATCAGTTAGTCAAATCCGTAGTTACGGGTTTAGCTGGAGCCAATGAAAACGGAGATCGTCATCATTGCGTCACAGAAACATGGATACTTTATGCATAATCTCTGTCTACATTAATATATACTGTAATAGTATATAAATAAACACGTGTGACTTACTGGAATATAATCACATTTTGCATTCACAGAAGATTTGGATGGGACGAGTCGGAGTCATAATGGTGTCACTCCAGTGAACAAGGTAAGCCTTTACTCCTAAATTAATGTGATGTTAAGATCAAAATGTGTGTCCAATGTATGACTGCGTAAACTAATGAGCTATCAGAGCTGCCAACAACGGCGTGTAGTGTTACTAGTGATAGCACCAATATGATTGAAATGTATGTGATCCAGTGTGACAGCAGCTAAATGTGTCCATGGTAAAATGCGTCCATGGGGATATTTACCAATGGAGTACACAGTACCTGCCAATGTGAGGCTCTTAATATTATGGCAGTTTACCAGTCTCCTCTGGGTTTGTGCCCGTGTTTTGGTCACTTAGATGGAGGGCACCATACAAGAGTTTTACTAAAAATGTATCCAGTGATACAAAAATGAATGTATGAAAATAATAGGCCCAATTTCCACTGAGGCACGACCATAACTGATAGACAGTTCCATCACTGACCCACTCCCATCCAGCTAAACCTGGATGGAGCAAAAACAAACAGTCCAATAGTTTGTTAGATCACTGGCTTTTATTTTTCTCCAAGACTTTCTGGTGTTCCAGCTACTCAGAGGTTATCTTGCTTGGTCTCTCTCTCTCTCTCGCTTACTCTTGCTCTGTCTCTCTCTCTCTCTCTCTCTCACTCTCACTCTCACTCACTCACGGGTCTGCACCAACTAAATACAATCTAGTCAATCAGCCACCCCTCCACTACTCCAGGAGCTGGCTTAAATGGTGTTACACCGGTGCAGCTAATTAACTTCACAGAGAGGTTAACTCCTTCACCTCCTTCAGAGGGGAGAGAGCTTGGCAGAGTCTGTCACTCATATACATACCTTGTATGACTATCACAATATGAAGATTTATACTTTGTGAGTTTTTATTTGTTTATATTTTGCCTGACCCTTTACCTGTTGTAAAGTATTGAGCCGCCAAGACTCTAACTCCATAAATACAACTTACGGGGGATTCAATTGAGGTTTCGGGAGATCAGGTAGCCCGTAAGTGAGATTGCAAGCTAATTTACTATTCGATTGGCGTCTTTTTGCAGGCTTGGCTTCCGAGTTATGGCCTTGAGAAAATGGCGATGGTTAAACTCTTAACTTACAGCCTCCAGAAGCCTTTGATCTTTCACTTTTTCGCAAGGCTAAAATCGCAAATCGCTATTCAATTGCTCCAATTCCCCAAGCCCGCAAATGTTTTCACACCCGTAAACCGCAAATGAAGGTTAAAATCCTATGAGTGCTAGAGAGGACCAACAAGGGGGTTAAACACCTATTTGTAGCACTGTAAATGCAAATAACAAATCACTACTGCACTGTAAATAACGGGGAAAGCGATGACAGACATTAGAATTAATTGCACAACAGCCTCAAGCCCGCAAATCGGCAGTATATTAGATTTTTTTTATGTTTAATTTCAGGGTTAAATCGATCTCGGGTATCAATGAGTTAATACATATCAGGCCACCCACATGGACTAGAACAGTAGTGGCATTCATTTTCATAATTCTTTATTTTTGGGTTTTGCAAGTCTGATCGCATATCAGATCCCCAAACCTAATTGATGGACACGTAACCTCCATGTTTTACTGCCGTAATAATGACAGTCTCATTTTCTATCGGCTGATTAAAAATGGGGGGTTACGGGCTTGCTGAATTGATCATGTTCCCGCCCTGAAGTGCTTCACGATTTACGTTTTTGGCTTTGGGCCCGTAACTTGCGTGCTTGAGCAATTGAATAGCATCGCAATCGGAGACGAATGGGAGCCCATTCGGCTGTCTGTGATTGAGTTGCGGGCTTCGAATTGAATATGGCCCAAAGTGTTTTGCAAGTCAGACAGATGTGCATAGCTGCTATATGTACCCAGCAGGGTGCGCTGTCCGTCAGTTTGCAGTGACGCCTGCTGCCTTTCCATTAGTCAATATCGACGCCTGCTGCCCTCTCCGTTAGTCTGCCGTGACACTTCCTGCCTCCTGCTTTGTTCATTAGTCTGCAGTGACTCCTCCTGCTGCCCTGTCTGTTAGTCTGCAGGGACGCTTCCTGCCGTGCTGTACATTAGTCTGCAGTGACGCCTCCTGCCGCAGTGACGCCTCCTTCCGCCCTGTCCATTAGTCTGCAGTGACGCTTCCTGCCGCAGTGACGCCTCCTGCCGCCCTGTCCGTTAGTCTGCAGTGACGCATCCTGCCGCCCTGTCCGTTAGTCTGCAGTGACGCCTCCTGCCGCCCTGTCCGTTAGTCTGCAGTGACGCCTCCTGCCGCCCTGTCCGTTAGTCTGCAGGGACGCCTCCTGCCGCACTGTCCGTTAGTCTGCAGGGACGCCTCCTGCCGCCCTGTCCGTTAGTCTGCAGGGACGCCTCCTGCCGCCCTGTCCGTTAGTCTGCAGGGACGCCTCCTGCCGCCCTGTCCGTTAGTCTGCAGGGACGCCTCCTGCCGCCCTGTCCGTTAGTCTGCAGGGACGCCTCCTGCCGCACTGTCCGTTAGTCTGCAGGGACGCCTCCTGCCGCACTGTCCGTTAGTCTGCAGGGACGCCTCCTGCCGCACTGTCCGTTAGTCTGCAGGGACGCCTCCTGCCGCCCTGTCCGTTAGTCTGCAGGGACGCCTCCTGCCGCCCTGTCCGTTAGTCTGCAGTGACGCCTCCTGCCGCCCTGTCCGTTAGTCTGCAGGGACGCCTCCTGCCGCCCTGTCCGTTAGTCTGCAGGGACGCCTCCTGCCGCCCTGTCCGTTAGTCTGCAGGGACGCCTCCTGCCGCCCTGTCCGTTAGTCTGCAGGGACGCCTCCTGCCGCGCTGTCCGTTAGTCTGCATTGACGCCTCCTGCCGCAGTGACGCCTCCTGCCGTCCTGTCTGTTAGTCTGCAGTGACGCTTCCTGCCGCCCTGTCCGTTAGTCTGCAGTGACGCCTCCTGCCGCCCTGTCCGTTAGTCTGCAGTAACGCCTCCTGCCCTTACTGTACGGTGCTACTGTATTTATGTTTGTTGCTGTTGGTTTCTATTTAGCCATCTGCATGAAACAATACCTCCATGTAAGTGATTTAGCCCAATGCCCAGTCGCCCCTGCCTCTAACCCCCTCCTTAAAGCTCCAATAAATCTTTTTCTTGTCTTTGCTGAGTCTTACAGCTGTAAGTTTCTCATGCAAAGTTCAAGAAACAACATGAAGGATAAAAACATCCCCAGATGTAGCCGAGTGACACTACTGTTGGAAGGAATCACGTCCTGGGCTTCCATGTTGGTGTGCCCCATGTTAGCACTGCAGGTACCTCTGTAGTAATGCCACGGGTAATGGGGACCCCCCAAAAATAACTCTGTGACCCCTAAGTCTTCCATTCTGGGATTCCAAATTGAAATGTGCAGGACCCAACATAAAGAGATCACTCGCTATATATAGTTAAAAAACCTGCTTCCAACTCAGAATTCCGAGAAAAACAGTTATTACACTGCATTCTGGGAAGCTGAGCTGGGACATGCAAATGTGCCCACAAATGCCTCTCTCTTCAATCCGTTGCCATTTTCAAACATGGCTTCCTTTTAGCTTATGCCTGCTGTATTTCACAGCTTTAATGTATATACTAGCGACTTGCCCGTCAAACGGGGCAATGCAATTTGAAGCCTGGCAATGTAAGGCTTTGGCGCTCATTGCGAGCCTCTCCCCTCATGTACTAGTTTCCTGCTTTGCAACAATCACCTTCTGCGCTCATCGCGCACACAGATATATAAGTACAGTGTCAAATATAAAATGTATTTAGTACAATGAATTAATAAATGAATATACTTTACCTATTTATATGTAATATGCAGCAATCAATATCCTGAAGAGCTAACAATCTATTTGGATTTTCCTGCATGTGAAAATGTACAGTTGGGGTGTTGATCGCCAGAGGAGAAAGTGTCAGCAATGTGCCAAGTGTGCAGTGTAAATAGGCTGCGTGCGCAAGGCCAAACCGTTTGTTTAGGCGGGTAAAGCGCCATTTTAGAATTGTAATGTTTTTATTTGCAAGTTAGTGTTGTAAAATGGCGGATTTTTTCTATGTGCTCGCAAACATTTTCCGTCCGTTGTAATGGTATTTTGTGTTTCTCCTACGTTCCTGGCTAACTCGTACGTGCCTGGCGGTTGAATTTCGGCTTAAATTCGCGTGCAACCTCACTCCCAGGCGTCCTTGCGTTTCCCCCGTGCTGTGTGTGAGCGTGTTTTGTTCTTTTTTTCATTCTTGTTTTTCGTGTTTTTTGATTTCCGTGATTTGGCCGTTAAATTAGTATTTTTGCGAGGTCGCGTTTTTTGCCCTTGAGATTCCGAGGTCATTCCTAGCTAACTCGTATGTGCCTGGCAGTGATTTGCGCGTCTCGGTCTCCTTTAGCCTCGTTTTTTTTTTTTTTTTTCGTTTGCCATTTTTTTTCTTGCTTAGTCGATTTTCGTAGTGCTTAAATTCACCTTAAATTTGCGTGCAACCTCACTCCCTGGCGTTCCCCCCCGTGCTGTGTTTAAGTGTTTTTTCATTTATTTTTTAATTTTGACGCGGTTCGGCCGTTAAACTCGTATTTTTGCAAAGTTGTTTTTTTACCCCCAAGATTTCGAGGTTGGATTTTTTCTTTTTCTAAGTCCCACGTTCCTCAACTGTTTGCAGGCTAAGTCCCGCGTGTTTCCATGCCTCAACTGCTTGCCTCACGTTGTGAGGCTCGCAGGGCGATGATCGCCTTTGGCGCTCATCGCCTAAGTGCTCCAAGCTCCTGCGTGTTTCAATGCCTCAACTGCTTGCCTCCCTTCGCGAGGCTTGCAGGGCGATGAACGCTTTCGGAGCTCATCGCCTAAGTGCTCTGAGTTCGGAAAGGCTTCTATGCATTAACGGCCCGCCTCGCTTCGGGCCGCAAACAGCTCACATTGCTTTGCAAGGCTCGCAAACGCGGTGACGAATCGCAGTTATAATATGTGATATATATATATATATATATATATATATATATATTGTTTACGTAAATGACCCTGAGGGCTCAGTCTCGGATGATAGGGTTCTCCATGCGTGGACTCCTTGCTACACCCCACCGACGAGTCCCAACTGAGGGCTAAATGTACATTTGGAGTTTGCCATTTCTCCTGTTCAGGGTAGAATTGCCTGGTATTTTGGGGCTGGATTTCTGAGACCAGACCGATATACTACAGTATGAGCTAGTGAGGCTGCCATCAGAGTGGGTTATGATGCGTTTGGGTAAATTTTTTAACTCTATACTAACCTTTTGCAGATTTAGGATAAGTTTATTAATGTTTATTTGGGGGGGGTCATGCATTGTTCTCATACACTACTAATTCCCCTCTATTAGATACATTCAGCATCCATAAAACATCCTGATACCTTTAATTTAATGTAAAGGTGCAGCATTTGAAGTTGGACCGAGCGCGTGAGTTATTTAGACATCATGTGTATGCTGGGAATATAAATCCAAGGAATGAAGGGTAGTAAAGCGTGACACCTGCTGGCGTTGGGTTATACCTGGTGCGCCCTGTTGGGGGTCTCTGCCCAGACGCTAACAAGTAAACCACTAATCCAGGAGCACGGCCGCGTTACCACAAATACAATAAACAGACTCAAATTTCCTGTGTAAAGTGCCAGATATTGGATCCACATTATTATACAATCGGCAGCGCAGTATGGGGGGCTTTGATGTTGTCTTCAAGCTATTTTATCAATACCACGTGGGTGTGCTTGTTTATGTATCGCTATTTTAGGGGAAAATAGAAGAAAATAATGGAAATAAAAAAATACTAATCATTTATTATGTAAATGAATTTTTATCAATACCAATGATGGTCTGAAAAAGGATATATAAATAAAAGAGCTGCAGTGTTTTAATAGTTAGAAACTCTAGGTTTAATAGCAGATAAAAAGGCCCATCTAGTCCGCACATTGTGTCTACTGTGACAAGTCCTACATCTCCTTGGGGTTTGTGTTTCAGGCACCTTGATGGAGTACACAGTACAAGATGCTGTGATACTTACAGGATACTTACAGGATACTTACAGGATACTTACAGGTTTTACTGGAACTTATCTAGTGATACAAGAATAACAAAGCAAAACAAATCGAAGAATCTACCAGGCCTAGCTTCCAATGAAGCGCTACCTGGACTAATAAAGAGTTTCTTTCGTAACCAGCTCAATCCAGCTACACCTGGGTGAAGCAAAACTAACAGTCCAATAGTTTGTCGAATCACTGGCCTGTATTCTTCAGATTTCCAGGTCTCCACTCTGCTCCAAGCGGTTACAAGCTCCAGGCTGTTGTCTTACTGTGTATGTGTCAGACAAACTGCAAACAATAAGTCCATAAGCAGCTAATCAGCTGAGCAGAAAGGTTAACTCTTTCCATCCTGAAGAGGGAAGAGAGCTTTACAGAGTCTGTGGCTCACATACGTACCTTGTATGACTTACTCTACCAAAAAGCTTGGTTTGACTAATCCTCAAGCCGTGTTGGACCCTACCTCTTCTACTGGAAGTCTGTTAAAAATAAATCCTTTTATATATTTGAAGATTTCAATTATATCTCCTCCTCCCTTATGTTATCTAAGCTCTACCAGACTGGGGGTCTATAGAGTGACATTAGTACCTCTCTATATCTGACTGGGGGTCTATAGAGTGACATTAGTACCTCTCTATATCTGACTGGGGGTCTATAGAGTGACATTAGTACCTCTCTATATCTGACTGGGGGTCTATAGAGTGACATTAGTACCTCTCTATATCTGACTGGGGGTCTATAGAGTGACATTAGTACCTCTCTATATCTGACTCAGGGTCTATATAGTGACATTAGTCCCTCTCTATATCTGACTGGGGGTCTATATAGTGACATTAGTACCTCTCTATATCTGACTGGAGGTCTATAGAGTGACATTAGTACCTCTCTATATCTGACTCAGGGTCTATATAGTGACATTAGTACCTCTCTATATCTGACTGGGGGTCTATACAGTGACATTAGTACCTCTCTATATCTGACTGGGGGTCTATATAGTGACATTAGTCCCTCTCTATATCTGACTGGGGATCTATAGAGTGACATTAGTACCTCTCTATATCTGACTGGGGGTCTATATAGTGACATTAGTACCTCTCTATATCTGACTCAGGGTCTATATAGTGACATTAGTACCTCTCTATATCTGACTCAGGGTCTATATAGTGACATTAGTCCCTCTCTATATCTGACTGGGGGTCTATATAGTGACATTAGTCCCTCTCTATATCTGACTGGGGATCTATAGAGTGACATTAGTACCTCTCTATATCTGACTCAGGGTCTATATAGTGACATTAGTCCCTCTCTATATCTGACTGGGGGTCTATATAGTGACATTAGTCCCTCTCTATATCTGACTGGGGGTCTATATAGTGACATTAGTACCTCTCTATATCTGACTGGGGGTCTATAGAGTGACATTAGTACCTCCCTATATCTGACTGGGGGTCTATATAGTGACATTAGTACCTCTCTATATCTGACTGGGGGACTATAGAGTGACATTAGTACCTCTCTATATCTGACTGGGGGTCTATACAGTGACATTAGTACCTCTCTATATCTGACTGGGGGACTATAGAGTGACATTAGTACCTCTCTATATCTGACTGGGGGTCTATAGAGTGACATTAGTACCTCTCTATATCTGACTGGGGGTCTATAGAGTGGCATTAGTACCTCTCTATGTCAGACTGGGGGACTTTAGAGTGACATTAGTACCTCTCTATATCTGACTGGGGGTCTATACTGTGACATTAGTACCTCTCTATATCTGACTGAGGGTCTATAGAGTGACATTAGTACCTCTCTATTTCTGAATGGGGGTCTATAGAGTGACATTAGTACCTCTCTATATCTGACTGGGGGACTTTAGAGTGACATTAGTACATCTCTATATCTGACTGGGGGTCTATAGAGTGACATTAGTACCTCTGTATATCTGACTGGGGGTCTATAGAGTGACATTAGTACCTCTCTATATCTGACTGGGGGTCTATACATTGACATTAGTACCTCTCTATATCTGACTGGGGGTCTATACTGTGACATTAGTACATCTCTATATCTGACTGGGGGTCTATAGAGTGACATTAGTACCTCTCTATATCTGACTGGGGGTCTATAGAGTGACATTAGTCCCTCTCTATATCTGACTGGGGGTCTATATAGTGACATTAGTACCTCTCTATATCTGACTGGGGGTCTATAGAGTGACATTAGTACCTCCCTATATCTGACTGGGGGTCTATAGAGTGACATTAGTACCTCTCTATTTCTGAATGGGGGTCTATAGGGTGACATTAGTACCTCTCTATATCTGACTGGGGGTCTATAGAGTGACATTAGTACCTCTCTATATCTGACTGGGGGTCTATAGAGTGACATTAGTACCTCTCTATTTCTGAATGGGGGTCTATAGAGTGACATTAGTACCTCTCTATATCTGACTGGGGGACTTTAGAGTGACATTAGTACATCTCTATATCTGACTGGGGGTCTATAGAGTGACATTAGTACCTCCCTATATCTGACTGGGGGTCTATAGAGTGACATTAGTACCTCTCTATTTCTGAATGGGGGTCTATAGAGTGACATTAGTACCTCCCTATATCTGACTGGGGGTCTATAGAGTGACATTAGTACCTCTCTATATCTGACTGGGGGTCTATAGTGTGACATTAGTACCTCTCTATATCTGACTGGGGGTCTATAGAGTGACATTAGTACCTCTCTATTTCTGAATGGGGGTCTATAGAGTGACATTAGTACCTCTCTATATCTGACTGGGGGACTTTAGAGTGACATTAGTACATCTCTATATCTGACTGGGGGTCTATAGAGTGACATTAGTACCTCTGTATATCTGACTGGGGGTCTATAGAGTGACATTAGTACCTCTCTATATCTGACTGGGGGTCTATACATTGACATTAGTACCTCTCTATATCTGACTGGGGGTCTATACTGTGACATTAGTACATCTCTATATCTGACTGGGGGTCTATAGAGTGACATTAGTACCTCTCTATATCTGACTGGGGGTCTATACAGTGACATTAGTCCCTGTCTATATCTGACTGGGGGTCTATATAGTGACATTAGTACCTCTCTATATCTGACTGGGGGTCTATACAGTGACATTAGTACCTCTCTATATCTGACTGGGGGTCTATACAGTGACATTAGTACCTCTCTATATCTGACAGGGGGTCTATATAGTGACATTAGTACCTCTCTATATCTGACTGGGGGTCTATATAGTGACATTAGTACATCAGGCGCCATTTTTGTCCCTTCATGGCTCGCGCGTTCATGTGCTGCTCAGATGGTGACGGCCGTGTGACGACCTCCTGGTAAACACCTGCCCGCCATCCCACCTCACCCCGTGCTATAAATAACCCGCCTGGAAGCCGCCCCTCGCAGTCTGCCCATAATTACTTGCAGGACACAGAAAAGCATAACCTAACAATACAAATATTTAGATTATGGGACCATAAAAGAAATCAAAGGCGAGAGGCCGCTTGGCAGCTCGTTGGTGCAGCTAAAGTCTCCGGCAGCTGCTTGCAATAAAATCTTGGCTATTGTGAGAAAGAGAGTGGTGGGTTAAGGAATGCCCGTCTAGTGATGGATGGGAAGGGTCCGCAGAGCCCGCGCTTCCAGAATATACGGCTTGGTATTTGTGGCCATCTTTTGTTTTTAATAAATGTGCTTTTTTTTTTTAAATGTTTCAATAAGAAGAAGAAAATAATTGCGCACATTAAAGCGCCTCGTATGAAAGGTCGAGACAGTGACCACTTCTAACGGCTCCTTATGTTTTCCAAAACAATGACAAGTGAGGAAGATGAATGTCTTGGCTAACGCAATGTTCCTTCCAAGACAATTTAGCATCTTGAGCCCAAAGCCCCTGATATATTTTGTAATCCCCCAAAACCGCAGTGAAATATGTCTCTGCTTTGTGCAATGACATCATCATATCGCATAAGGCTGCGAATACGATCAATAAATATCAAATCACTTTGATTAATGTCTGTTTGTGAGTTTAAAGGGGCTGCAAAATAATGTTTTTATTTGGTTATAATATATATTTATTTGTCTATATCTTGTGTCAACCATTTTTTAGACACGTACAGAGACTGCTATCCCTTTAAGGCTTCCCACCTCCCTATAATGGATTGTATGGAAGCCCCCCGAACTCTACATATAAATAGAAAGACCCTAAACACATGATATGTTTTACGTTATTGTAGCAATTTATGAAGGATTATTGTTGTCTAGTTGTTCAGTCATGTACGACTCTCCATGACCCTATGAACTGCAGCACGCCAGGCACATTTGTAATACATTGCTCCTCTGAGCTCCCTCAAGCTCATGTTCATTGCTTCAATGACCTCATCTATCCATCTCCTTCTTCCAGTGGCTTCAATATTTCCCACCATCAGAGTCTTCTCTGGGGATTCCTGCCATCTCAAGATATAAACACAATTCCTGAGTTTTAACCTCATGATCAAACCTTCCAGTGAACAGATTGTCTTTATTTCCTGCCGTATAGATTCATTGGATCTTCTTGCAGTTTTTACTCCATCCCTCTATATCTGTGTCATAGAGCTCGGATCTCCCTGGCCCATGACCCCAGTTGCCCCCCGGCATCATGTACATACACAAGAATCTGCCCCCCTCCCTCAGACTATATCAATTATACAAAATAATCTAATAATTACAGATTGAACAGGACGTGCGAAGACGGGGACAGGATAATAACAAAATTGTCGACAAATGGAGCGTGAGTCATGTTTTTGGTAACTGGCTGGATGTTCCTTATTGGCGCTCGTCCCACGCTGCGCTTTTCTCTTTCTTTTCTCTCACATTTTCTGGAAGGTTCATGGATCATGAAGCATCTGATCGAGGGGCTTCTGTAGCGTAGGAACCCCCCCCCCCCCCCCCCAAATAAACATTAATAAACTTACCCAAAAGGTGGCACATTTTCTTCAGTTGATTTTAAGAAGGAACACCCCTTAAAATCTAAGCAAAATTAGCATAAATTAGTTGTGGCCAATCAGAGGCAGGTACAACAATGTATCCGTTTCCCTCTCATACTGACACCGCTCCGCACAGCTCATTGGCCGGGAGGCTCTGTCCACATCGGGTCCTCGGAACAAACAAATATACACGCGGGGTGCGAGACACGCAGAATCAGAAAGAGACTTACACACGGGGGGCGAGACACGCAGAATCAGACAGAGACACGCGGGGTGCGAGACGTGCAGAATCAGACAGAGACACGCGGGGTGCGAGACGTGCAGAATCAGACAGAGACACGCGGGGTGCGAGACGTGCAGAATCAGAAAGAGACTTACACACGGGGGGCGAGACACTCAGAATCAGACAGAGACTTACACACTGGGTGCGAGACACGCAGAATCAGACAGAGACTTACACACGGGGTGCGAGACACGCAGAATCAGAAAGAGACTTACACACGGGGGCGAGACACGCAGAATCAGACAGAGACACGCAGGGTGCGAGACACGCAGAATCAGAAAGAGACATACACACGGGGTGCGAGACACGCAGAATCAGAAAGAGACATACACACGGGGTGCGAGACACGCAGAATCAGACAGAGACATACACACGGGGTGCGAGACACGCAGAATCAGACAGAGACATACACACGGGGTGCGAGACGCAGAATCAGACAGAGACACGCGGGGTGCGAGACGTGCAGAATCAGAAAGAGACTTACACACGGGGGGCGAGACACGCAGAATCAGACAGAGACTTACACACGGGGTGCGAGACACGCAGAATCAGACAGAGACTTGCACACGGGGTGCGAGACATGCAGAATCAGACAGAGACTTACACACGGGGTGCGAGACGCAGAATCAGACAGAGACTTACACACGGGGGGCGAGACATGCAGAATCAGACAGAGACACACGGGGTGCGAGACACGCAGAATCAGAGAGAGACTTACACACAGGATGCGAGACACGCAGAATCAGACAGAGACACACGGGGTGCGAGGCACGCAGAATCAGACAGAGACACACGGGGTGCGAGGCACGCCGAATCAGACAGAGACACACGGGGTGCGAGACACGCCGAATCAGACAGAGACACACGGGGTGCGAGACACGCAGAATCAGACAGAGACACACGGGGTGCGAGACACGCAGAATCAGACAGAGACACACGGGGTGCGAGACACGCAGAATCAGACAGAGACACACGGGGTGCGAGACACGCAGAATCAGACAGACACACGGGGTGCGAGACACGCAGAATCAGAGAGAGACACGCGGGGTGCGAGACACGCGGAATCAGACAGAGACACGCGGGGTGCGAGACACGCGGAATCAGACAGAGACACACGGGGTGCGAGACACGCAGAATCAGAAAGAGACATACACACGGGGTGCGAGACACGCAGAATCAGTCAGAGACACACGGGGTGCGAGACACGCCGAATCAGACAGAGACACACGGGGTGCGAGGCACGCCGAATCAGACAGAGACACACGGGGTGCGAGGCACGCCGAATCAGACAGAGACACACGGGGTGCGAGGCACGCCGAATCAGACAGAGACACACGGGGTGCGAGACACGCGGAATCAGACAGAGACACGCGGGGTGCGAGACACGCAGAATCAGACAGAGACACGCGGGGTGCGAGACACGCGGAATCAGACAGAGACACACAGAATCAGACAGACACACACGGGGTGCGAGACACGCAGAATCAGACAGAGACACACGGGGTGCGAGACACGCAGAATCAGACAGAGACACACGGGGTGCGAGACACGCAGAATCAGACAGAGACACACGGGGTGCGAGACACGCCGAATCAGACAGAGACACACGGGGTGCGAGGCACGCCGAATCAGACAGAGACACACGGGGTGCGAGACACGCAGAATCAGACAGAGACACACGGGGTGCGAGACACGCAGAATCAGACAGAGACACACGGGGTGCGAGACACGCAGAATCAGACAGAGACACACGGGGTGCGAGACACGCAGAATCAGACAGAGACACACGGGGTGCGAGACACGCAGAATCAGAGAGAGACTTACACACGGGGTGCGAGACACGCAGAATCAGAGAGAGACTTACACACGGGGTGCGAGACACGCAGAATCAGAGAGAGACTTACACACGGGGTGCGAGACACGCAGAATCAGACAGAGACTTACACACGGGGTGCGAGACACGCAGAATCAGACAGAGACTTACACACGGGGTGCGAGACACGCAGAATCAGACAGAGACTTACACACCGGGTGCGAGACACGCAGAATCAGACAGAGACACACGGGGTGCGAGACACGCAGAATCAGACAGAGACTTACACACCGGGTGCGAGACACGCAGAATCAGACAGAGACTTACACACCGGGTGCGAGACACGCAGAATCAGACAGAGACTTACACACCGGGTGCGAGACACGCAGAATCAGACAGAGACTTACACACGGGGTGCGAGACACGCAGAATCAGACAGAGACACACGGGCTGCGAGACACGCAGAATCAGACACATGATATCCCACAAACATCCATATAGCTTTATGAGGGTTATTACTGAAGATGAGCTGTATTGAGAGTTGAGGAAATAATACATTTACAATATAAATAAAAAAGATAAAATAAAAAAATATATAAAAATAGTAAAATTGTATCATCTTCTCTTTGTCAAATCACAAACATGATTATTTATTTGCTACTTTATGGTAACAATGTTCTTTGTTTGACACAGCGGAGGTTCCCAGATGTGCTCCTTGGGATGGCAAAAACATTTGAAACAACATTAAGAAAATGAATAAAAATGTATCTAGAAGTACAGAGATATGCAAGGGTGTAACTTGGAAGTGTAGGACACTCAGCAGCGTTCAGGTGGTCTAAGACACTCAGCAGTGTTCAGGTGGTCTAAGACACTCAGCAGCGTTCAGGTGGTCTAAGACACTCGGCAGTGTTCAGGTGGTCTAAGACACTCAGCAGTGTTCAGGTGGTCTAAGACACTCAGCAGTGTTCAGGTGGTCTAAGACACTCAGCAGTGTTCAGGTGGTCTAAGACACTCCGCAGCGTTCAGGTGGTCTAAGACACTCGGCAGCGTTCAGGTGGTCTAAGACACTCGGCAGTGTTCAGGTGGTCTAAGACACTCAGCAGTGTTCAGGTGGTCTAAGACACTCAGCAGCGTTCAGGTGGTCTAAGACACTCGGCAGCGTTCAGGTGGTCTAAGACACTCGGCAGCGTTCAGGTGGTCTAAGACACTCAGCAGTGTTCAGGTGGTCTAAGACACTCAGCAGTGTTCAGGTGGTCTAAGACACTCAGCAGTGTTCAGGTGGTCTAAGACACTCGGCAGTGTTCAGGTGGTCTAAGACACTCGGCAGTGTTCAGGTGGTCTAAGACACTCAGCAGTGTTCAGGTGGTCTAAGACACTCAGCAGTGTTCAGGTGGTCTAAGACACTCAGCAGTGTTCAGGTGGTCTAAGACACTCAGCAGCGTTCAGGTGGTCTAAGACACTCAGCAGCGTTCAGGTGGTCTAAGACCTCAGCAGTGTTCAGGTGGTCTAAGACCTCAGCAGTGTTCAGGTGGACCTCACAGACCCTCGGAAGTGTTCAGGTGGTGTGCTAAGACCTCAGCCAGGTTTTAAGTGGTCCATGGAAAAAAAACAACATTTGAGAACTACTGTATTAAAGTAAACTATTATAGGGACATGCATGAATATCATATGCTTGTACATGTAAGTGTGTGTTGCTCATGTCTTACCTGGTGAGTGAGGTTACTTCCATCTATAGTGAGATGGAGGGAGAGAGAGAAGAGAGGGAGAGGAATACAGAGATATAATATAGGTCTGTCTCACTGAGGAGGAAGTTTCCTGTTTAGTGGACTGAGGCCGTTTACAGTATAAGTATGAAGCTGATAAGTAGCGGATATTGTCATCACACTTACATAGCGTTAGCAGCGCTGCTGCCATGTTTCTTGCAGCCCATTCCTCATTGCTTTGTCGGTTTAAACCTATAGGGCAGAGGGGAGTTTCCTGTGGTGGGTCTTGAGGACATCCAGAAGACACAGAAGAGATCCCTGTCTGACTGGTGCTATTCTGAGCATTATGAACCAAAGCTTCTCCTGCAGGTACAGAGCAATACAGAGTATCACCATATACATCATCACATGAGGGCTACATTACTAATTAAAGGGACTCCTTCCTCCTCCTCTTCCTCCTCTTCCTCCTCTTCCTCCTCTTTCTCTTCTTCTTCTTCCTCCTCTTCCTCCTCTTCCTCCTCTTCCTCCTCTTCCTCCTCTTCTTCCTCTTCCTTCATTCCCTCTTCCTCCTCCTTTTCCTCCTCTCCCTCCTTATCTTCCTTTTCCTCCTCTCCCTCCTCCTCCTTTTCCAACTACTTATTCTCCTCCTCCTTTTCCTCCACTCTCCCTTTCCCCTCCTTTTCCTTCACTCTCTTATTACCCTCCTTTACCCCCTCTCCCTCTTTCTCTTCCTTATCCTCCTCTCCGTCCTCCTCCTCTTCCAACTACTTATTCTCCTCCTCCTTTCCCTTTTGTCCCTCAGATCAACTTTAAAATAAACCCAAGTAGCTTGGCGGCTTCTATTTAAAGGGCCACTGTACTCATAAAATGTATTCTTTTGAAGAACACTAAAATGGCTAAACATAGTTTTAGATGTTTAGTGTTAAAAACAAACAAACAAAAAAACACACCTACTTGACCACAGTGATTCTGTAACTATCATCTGCCTTCTTCTGTCCTCCTCCTAGAGCATATCCCAGGTGTTCTTGTCTTCTGTTTCTCAACCCTACTGTGCAGTCATTGACCTATAAACAATCTTAAGGATTGATTTTATCTTCCTTACCGTTGCAGGTCCTGCGTGAAGCTTCTGAGCTGTACAACTGCATGGATTCATATTATAACACACAAGACAACACTTTGCTTCTTATCCTGCACAATCCCATGAATCCCTTCCGCCAGAGCCAGGCATCTTGGGACATGGCGCTCCACTCCAATGTCAGCTTCAGGCGAGTAAACTATGAAATACTCCAAAACATCTCCGTTTATTTATTCCTAACACTAACATTGTACTTAGTATTAAAGTCTGATTATATACTCTATGTTTTCAAATATTTATGGCAAAGCAGCCTAAATCCTTCCATGAATTGCCTTGTGTTTTATGTAAAGAAACACAGATTTCAGGGCAAATAAGAACCAAAAGCGCTCTGCTAGTATAAGCATATATACATAAGTATAAGTATATGGCCAGAATGATTCACATCTGGGTAGTCCTGCAGCAGAAATCCATCAAGAAGTGGAAACAGGAGGAAAGCTATAATGGAGCTGTATGTGCAGGTTTGGGAAACCCGGGTGTCCATCCAGAACATCTGTGTGAAAGAATACATCTCCTGGAACCGCTGCAGTGACATTCAACTGCAGGCTCTCTCACCACAGAAGTCTGTGTCTGAACATGCCTTAGTGCTTGACTTTCTTGGAAGAATATTTTTCTCTTTTCTTTTGTACGTCAAGACCAACAGACTTGTTGGTAATAAAACTGAAACCATCTTCCTGTTCTTTCTGCCACACTTCTGTTTGAGGTTGCCATTTTTCTTCAGTCCTTTTTCTGAAGCTTGCCTAAACTATTTAGCCAAATCTGGATTCTTGTTTGGAGATGTCCAAGTTTTTGAAGTTTTTCTTAACTTTAATCTTTCTCCACAAGCTTTTGCATTACATATGGCACAATTAGCTGCACTAGGTTTCTTCAGGGCAGAAGACAACCACATAAAATATTATTTTAAGTAATGACCCCAAGTCACTCTCTTTTTTAAAACAACAAATGTTGAATATTACCATATTGAACTTCCCAAAACCTTATTGGGCAATTCTTTTGCCAGGACATAAATCACCCGGAGAAAGGAGACAAATCGTAAACAAGCTGCAGAACTCTATCTATCACCCTATCTAGCTATCACCCTATCTAGCTATCACCCTATCACCCTATCTAGCTATCACCCTATCTAGCTATCACCCTATCTAGCTATCACCCTATCTAGCTATCACCCTATCTATCTATCTATCTATCTATCTATCTATCTATCTATCTATCTATCTATCTATCTATCTATCTATCTATCTATCTATCTATCCCTCTATCTATCTATCTATCTATCTATCTATCTATCTATCTATCCCTCTATCTATCTATCTATCTATCTATCTATCTATCTATCCCTCTATCTATCTATCTATCTATCTATCTATCTATCTATCCCTCTATCTATCTATCTATCTATCTATCTATCTATCTATCTATCCAACCAAGACATTTTCAAAAAGAGACTGCAGATACTGCTCCACCCAAGCTTTCAAATAATATATATATTGTTCTTTTTTATCAAAGCCAGTGGTTCTCAACTTCTGGTCCCTGAAACCTTATCTGCTGGGGGGATGAGCAGAACCTAACACTTTACATATATACACATATATATATATATATATATATATATATATATATATATATATATATATATATATATATAGTGTGCTTATGTGTGTGTGTATATTATATTATATATATATATATATATATATAAAAATAGCATCACCTTTAGTCACAGTTACAGATATATTATAGAGAGCGAGCAGTTAAACTGTATTCAGTGAGTACTGGAACGTGTCCAGCCAGTAACCATGGGCACTGGAAGGTGACCGGGAGGTCCCCATGTGCACTGGAAGGTGACCGGGAGGTCCCCATGTGCACTGGAAGGTGACCCGGAGGTCCCCATGTGCACTGGAAGGTGACCGGGAGGTCCCCATGTGCACTGGAAGGTGACCGGGAGGTCCCCATGTGCACTGGAAGGTGACCGGGAGGTCCCCATGTGCACTGGAAGGTGACCGGGAGGTCCCCATGTGCACTGGAAGGTGACCGGGAGGTCCCCATGTGCACTGGAAGGTGACCGGGAGGTCCCCATGTGCACTGGAAGGTGACCGGGAGGTCCCCATGTGCACTGGAAGGTGACCGGGAGGTCCCCATGTGCACTGGAAGGTGACCGGGAGGTCCCCATGTGCACTGGAAGGTGACCGGGAGGTCCCCATGTGCACTGGAAGGTGACAGGGAGGTCCCCATGAGCAGTGGAAGGCCGCCGGGCGGTCTCCATGAGCACTGGAACCTTCTAGAAGTAAAATGCTGTATGTGGTGTTGTTGTTGATTGTTTGTTTGTTTTTGGTTGTTTATTATTATTATTATTATTATTATTATTATTATTATTAGCATCCAATCTACACAACATACTGGGAGTTGTAATTTTGTGTTGAGATACATGGTATAAATTACAATCATGGTAGGTGACCCTAGATGGGCAGGTAATAGCAGAGAGGTCAGACAAATTGTAGTCCTGGAGAAGGAACTGGCACCCACCCCAGTATATTTGCAAAGATAACCTTATGGATAAGCACAACCAGATACAAGATGTGCTTGGCATATTGCAGTCCACATAGTCGCAGTGAGCCAGCCATCACTGAACGACCAGACAACAAAAGCCAGGTTATCTGAAGCAGGTAGAAAATATAAGAACCTTGAAGTGTCTACCATCTTAGATTGCAGGAAGACCTTAGTATTAGTAATATAAAATTCACTAGGAACTTGCCCATCAAAAATGACGGGATTAAAATTGTAAGGCTGGCAATGCTTCCTTTGGCGCTCACCACGGGGTTCACAACGAGCACCTTCGGCACTCATTGCAAGCCTCTCCCGCTCGCGGTGCTCATCGTGAGCAATGAGCACCTGCAAGCCTTTCCTCTCACCTACTGTACGGGCGCTCATTGCAGGGTTCGTTACCCTGCAAGTTTAGTGCTTGGGAACGCCATGTGTCTCTCTCCTCCATCTCCCCGTGTCCCTCCCCTGTGTGTTTCTCCTCTGTGTGTCTGCTGTATGTTTGCGTGGCGCGTGGTGACTGACGTTCGTTTTATTTCCAAAGCTTCGCGCGTCTGGCGCTGTTGTTGTTGTAAGTGTTACTGTCTTCAGCGTTGTGTATTTTGTAAATTTTACGAGCGTTGCTGAGCCTCATTTTCATGCTCTTTCTTAAATTTTGCTTTTTTTGGCCGCCATTTATTTCCTTGCTTAGGTGATTTTCGAGTGACAAAAAAACGCCAAATATGGGTGTAATTCGCTTGCAACGTCACTCCCAGGCTTCCTGTGTCTCCCACTGTGCTGTGTGTGAGTGTGTTATCATTTCTTGTACATGTTTTTTTTTTTGTTTTGGTGGGTTTTTAGAGGTTACGCGCTTGAACAGTGCTGCGCTGCTGGTAAGCCTTGCTTTGCGAGGCGCGCCTAAGTACTGCGCCACTCGCCTAAGTACTGCGCCGCTAGCTGCAATGGCTCCGCTGGCTTAAGTGCTGGTCGGCTGCTTCGTCCACACTTAGCGAGGCGAAGCATGTGTGACAACGCCGCTGGCTACAATGAGCGCCAAAGTCGCTCATGGCAGCCTAAGTCCTGCGCGGCTGGTTCGCCTCACTTCATGAAGCTTGCATGTGTGACTCGGCCGCTGGCTCAGCTCGCTTCGCGAGGCTTGCGGTTGTGCCCTCTCTTAGCGAGGGACGCAACTGCATTACCAACAACGCCAACGTTACGAACATAATTTTCTTTTAAATCAAGACATTTTCCTTTCTTCATTTTGCTAAGATTGTCAAGTTGCAAACTCTTGATAAGAGTTCTATGTGGAGCTTTGTTTTTGTTAGTAGTGATATAGCTTTACCTTTTTAATAGCTTGTCCAGACTTGCCATAGCTTTCTTCCCCAGAAGCAAATGTTGCACTCGTCACCTTGCGAACCTCGCAAACCAAGGCATTGAAACATGCAGGACTTTTGCAAAATGAGCGCCGAAGAAAAAAAAATTCCGATCTCGGAATCTCTGGGGCAAAAAAAAACGACCTCGCAAAAATACGACTTTAACGGCCGAAGCGCGGAAATCGAAAAACAAGACCTAAAAATAAAATGAAAGAAACACTCACACACTGCACGGGAGGGAACGCCAGGACGCCTGGGAGTTAGGTTGCACGCAAATTTAAGCTGTATTTGCAGAGTTTCGGCACTCGAAAATCGGCTAAGCCAGAAAAAAAATGCGGACGAAAGAAAATAAAAACAAAGCTAAAGGAGACTGAGGCGCACAAATCACTGCCAGGCACATACGAGTTAGCCAGGAATGACCTCGGAATCTCAGGGGCAAAAAAAAACCGACCTCGTAAAAATACAAATTTCATGGCCGAACCGCGGAAATCGAAAAACAAGAAAAAACTAATAAATAAAATAAAAACACACTCGCACACAGCACAGGGGAACGCCAGGACGCCTAGGAGTGAGGATGCACGTGGATTTAAGCAAGAAAAAAATGGCAGATGAAAAAAAATGAGGCTTAAGGAGACCGAGGCGCCCAAATCGCCACCAGGCACGTACGAGTTAGCCAAGAACGTAGGAGATACACAATATACCAACGGACGGAAAATGCTCGCGAGCCAAGTAACTAACTTGTAACTAATAACATTACGATTCTAAATTGGCGCTTTACCCGCCTAAACAAACGGTTTGGCGTCGTGCACGCAGCCTATTTACACTGCACACTTGGCACATTGCTGAAACTTTCACCTCAGGTGATCAACACTCCAACTGTACATCTTCAGATGCAGAAAAATCCAAATAGATTGTTAGCTCTTCAGGATATTGATTTCTGCATATTAAATATAAATAGGTTAGGTATATCCATTTATTAATTCACTGTACAAAATTTTTTTTTTAGATTTTACACTGTACTTGTATATCTGTCTTTGCGATGAGCGCCGAAGGTGATTGTTGCAAAGCACGAAACTTGAAGTACACAAGGGGAGAGGCTCGTAATGAGTGCCAAAGGTCCTCAGAGTAGAAAAAGCTTTACATTGTGTGGCAAATAGGACTGACGTGGCTTCAAATGTTATTGCCGTCATTTTTAACGGGCAAGTCGCTAGTTTAGAACAAAAGATAAGCACCAACCAAAGCAGGTAGAGAATCGCAACATAGTGACGGGGGCCATGTGTCCGTATACCAACCAGATCTGGGCATGATGCGGGCTCCATATAAGGCCAAGAGTAAATCAAATGGACATAAGTAATAAGGGAATGGAAGGATAAAGAGAGGGATGGGATAGGGGAATGGAAGGATAAAGAGAGTGATGGGATAGGGGAAAGGATGGATAAAGAGAGGGATGGGATAGGGGAATGGAAGGATAAAGAGAGTGATGGGATAGGGGAAAGGATGGATAAAGAGAGGGATGGGATAGGGGACCAGAAGGATAAAGAGAGGGATGGGATAGGGGAACGGAAGGTGATCGTTGCAAAGCAGGAAACTTGAAGTACACGAGGGGAGAGGCTTGCAATGAGCGCCGAAGGTCCTCAGAGGAGCAAAAGCCTTACATTGTGTGGCAAACAGCATTGCCATGGCTTAAAATATTATTGCCGTCATTCTTGACGGGCAAGTCGCTAGTATATATATATATATGTATCCTATATCTTTGTGGGAAGCCAAAGCAAGGCATTGTCTTAGACGTGGCATCATCTCCCCACATGCTCTTCAAGACGCCCCATCATTTGGATACCAGATCTCCACAAGGGGCCGACATTAGTTAGAAACTTCTCCAGTCTGTTTTTAGAATCTACTTCTTTGTTAGTACTCACTTCTCACCCGTAACTTGTACTGCTCCGTGACGTCTGAGCATGTGAAGGCTGCGTTCATTTTCCTTTCCTGGCCCATGTGAGTAGCAGCCTTCACCAGCGACCCTCCTTCTGTTGGGTTTGTAAGTATGGTATCTCGTGACGACTGGGAGAGCTTGGGGCGTCTGTCCTGAAGATGGAGCGATCTTGATTTGTAGATATGTTTTTTGACTGAAGTAGGAAAGTGAAAGACTGAAATCCTGGCATGAGATCATACATGGGAAGGTTATAGTCAGGTGCAGAGAGACAGGAATGGCAAAAGTCAGCACTAAAGGATGATGGTGGGCAATGGCGGGATGCTATACTGGGGTCACAACATGTTATGATGTTCAGGATCCGTGTCCCTCCTCAGTGATATATACCCTCCATTCATGTAGAATAATCACCTAGGCTACATTCACGGGTAACAACTCTTATCCTCCAGTTAGGACCAGTGTGTCCCCAATGGAGACAGTGACTTATTGTCCCAATTCCCACCAACAGAAACTACTTGGAGTTGGTGGCAGATTCCATCTCAGACTGGGTTCAAGAAGAAGAAATTAAATATCAGGAGACCAAGGAAAAAATGGCTGAACAGCTAAACGCCAAAAAGGACAAAGAGCAGGGAAGTGGAGATCAATCCAGGGACTCGTCTAATGGCAAGAAGACCAAGAAGGCCACATCACCCAAGAAAAGCAAAAGTGAGTATTTAATACGATTATATTTGGCTCATTTACATAGCGAATGTGCCAAAGCAACCCTGGATCATCTTCTTTGTTCATTTACTACTTATGATCAAGATGAGTTTGTGCTCGCCTGGTCCATCCTTCTAGATCTAGAAAGTTGTATACAGAAGTGACGTCTCTTCATGACATTCACTGTAATAATATATATATATATAAAATTCCACATTTTTGTGCAAGTTTTGCCCTGGATTTTGATGAGTTTGAGCCGTTTTATACACCGTTATTTTGCTTTTTTTTTATCTGTTCTTTAGCAGGATGGGGGAGGAGCGAAGGGGATTTGTTGTTTTAGACATTTTTAGCAATCAAAGGGACTCTGTCACCCGAAAATAAAGTTGTTTTTCTTAAAGAGCCTGAAACACTGGCTGTATGGTGTGTTATCCATTTTTTCTAAAGCGAATCAATCCTGGGAAATCCATGTTGTTGTTACTGCATTTATATGCAAATGAGCAGCTCACACATATTAAGTAGCTGCTTTGACGTGCTAGTTGGGTGTTTTGGGGTAACCTCTATTTACATTAGATTTTAAGCTCAATATCAGGGCCCTCCTTTCTTTTGTATTGTATTGTTTTTGACTTGAACCTCTATATAATACTGCCAAGTATGGTGGAGCGTTACAAATAAAGGATAATACAAATTAGTCTCTGCAGTGGCCAAAATAAAGACCCCCAATGATATCTTGCAGTTTTACCCCCTCTCTTATCCCGCAGCATACTGAGCCGTGAAACTAATTCGAAAAAATTCAGAAATGATTTACGGTAGAGAAAAACTGCTAGTACAAAGCCAGGTTTTAATGCTCTAAAATTAAATGAACTTCCTGTTGATGAGTCCCTTTAACATCGTCCATCTTTACCTACCCAGTTATGTTCTTAGTGAGGCTCAGAGTTTTCATGTATATCTTCAGTGCTTTCACCGCTGCGACCTGGGTTTGATTCCAGTCAGGGAACTAAGAGGTCACACCACTCTGAAGCCATGCAGAGTTGGGCCTGGTCAGTACTTGGATGGCAAACCTCCTACCAGGAGCTGTATTGTGTGGCCCACTGGAGAAGGAACTGGCAACCCACTCCAGTATCTCTGCCGTGGAAGCCAAAGTGGATCAGCATGACCATGGGCATAAAAGATGTTCCTGGTGTGTTGCAATTAATGAGGTCACAGAGAGTCAGACACGACTAAACAACACAACTTCAGGCTGGACATACTGCTTATTAGTATCATTCTGTGTATATCCTGTGTCCTCGTTCTGATTTCCCATCGTGTGCTCTTCGCCATCAGGTCCTAAAGGCAGTGCATCAAAGTTAGGAAGCAAGACTGACGTAACCTCTGTACTTGAAGCCACAAGGAATTACTTTATCCGAGAAGACTCCTTGAAGGTGAGGACATGTGTTACAAGTAATGTACAAAGGCAGAACAGAGACAACAAGATGGTTATACAGACGCCATTCATACGTTGTCTTTACACTGTGTCTAATGACTGCAGGAACACTGTATTATTTAGTTATTATTATTTAGTTATTATTATTTTATTTTTTTGAAAAGAATATATTTGCAGAAAGTGCTTGAGCCAAAACGAAACATTATTATTCCTTATTTATAAAGCAACATTATCAATAGTGCTATTTACCTGGATTCAGTAATGTCGGGTGGGTATACACAAATTACAGAAGTAAAATAAATAATAGGTTATATAGAAATCCCAACACAATAAGGCAACGTGCCCCTGTCTGAAGAGCATGTGTGATGCTTGTGACTTAGTAGTATTTATATGTGGTAATCAGTACTTATAGTGATAGGGGCTGCTCAAAATCAGGCTTACGGTATATAATCTGGGTGGGGGGCTGCTCAAAATTATATTGACAGTCTGTTGTGTTGATTGGAGACCCACTCCAAATCCATCCCATTCAGCAGTCTGTACTCAGGGACTACTTCCTCCAAAATATATTCCAACGCACATTAAGTATCAAGCTTTGTGGGATGTGAGCCCAAATCACTCGTCGATTATGTAAATCTTAACCCAACACAGCAATTTGTCCACCATACTATTGCCACAGACATATGCAACATAAAGGGCTTTCTCATTAGGGACTGATGCATTTGTTACTGGGGGAACATATATAGTTATCTCTGCTATTTTTTATTACTCTATTTCTCAGCACAAGATTCCTTTATTGTTGTTATTCTTCTCATCTCCCATCACAGTGCTCCTTATTAAGACACACAATTGCTATAAACTTTACTTCTCTAACTTTTCATATAATGGTCAAAATAGAAATGTGTTTATACTGCAGGCCTGGAAGGAAGAACAGGATCGGATACAAGAAGAAGAGAGGCTGAAACAAGAGAAGAAAACTACAAAGAACAATAAGTCAGGAGGCAAAAACAAAGGAGGTGACAAGGAGCGCTCATCATCCACGGAGAGGAAGGGATCTCCAGCAAGCTCAAAGAAAGTCTCCAAAGTCTCAAGCAAGGAAGAGCAACCAAAGACCCAGGAGTCCACTCATGATACCGGAAGACTGTCTGTGACACCTCCTGAAGAGCTCTTTGAAGTGAGAAACTCAATTATAAATCTGTTATCATTGCTGTTTTATAAAGCTCCCGTATATTACTCTGCGCTGCATATGGGTGTGACAAGTTGCTTGTCTCCCTTTTGATTTATGCCTGTGTTTCTAGCATTTAAGGATTAAGGAACACCATATAGAAGACTATAATTCTTTTTCAAGTTTTACTAAAATTGTATTCAGTGATACCACAATAATAAAAAGAAAAAACAAAAAAATTAACTGGCATACCTCTCATCGGAGCAGTACTTTTACTTAGAGACAGATTCCCCACTACCTCGCTCCCACCCAGCTAAACCTAGGTGGAGCAAAATAAAAATAAGCAGTCCAATAGTTTGTTCAAGATGTACTGGTCTGTATCCTTCAGTATCTTCACTCTGCTGTAGAACCATCATCAGCTCCAAGCTGTTGTGTCTCTATTTTTGTGTGGGTCTTTCTTCAACTCGGACCAACTGCAACCTTGCAAACTCCATTCTGCTGCCTCACCGACTGGAGGCCACAGTCACACAAAGACTGCCGACCCTACCCAATTCCCAACTTTAGTCTTTAATCAGCTCTACTAAGGTGATGCCAATCAACTTCTTTAGGAATTTAACTCCTTCAGATCTCTTGGGGGGGGGGGGGAGCTTTGAAAAGTCTGTGGCTCACACAAACCCCTTGTAGTACTATAATGAAAACATTATACATAACCTATTGTAACCTATTTATATAGAAAGAGTTGAGATGATAGAGGCTATAGATGGGCACTGCTTAAGGACAGAGATCTGGTCGTCTGGAATTCTGAATACTTGTATTAATGAGAGTTTCCTATCCTAAGGGGTTATGTGAAAAAAATTGATTTCTGAAATCTTTTAACATTTACACTGGAAAAGAGAACGTCGGCCTGTTTTCCAATGAAAGGGTTCAGTGGAAGATCAATTAAAAGTGTATTGCAGCAGTTATGTTTTATTATTATTGTTATTATTATTATTGTTATTTTGTTTGTAAAACACCATCATATTCCATAGTGTTTGCCTTGTGTTAGATAGGGATACATCTTAAAGACGATTGGATGTGAGGAAATAAGGACAGGATGCAAATGTCAATGGATGATTGGTACATCTTGTTTTGTGATCTGTGTTAGATTATCCTTCTGATAATATATGTCTGCTGATTTCTAGTTTGTTGGTTACAACATGGGAGACGATTTGATACAAGTGTCTGGGAGCAGTCGCTATTTATTCCCAACAGACGGTGGACAGATCCAAGTGGAACATACACACTTTGAGAAAGGTAATGTTATCAATATATTAGTATCTTTACAATCTTTACAACCCAGCAATTACTGGAATGTTTTATGGTATTATAGCTCTGGAACTGATCTTACAGCAATACACATTACTGTATTTTCCCTTTTTAGATTTGATTTTATAACTTTTCATGGAAGTGTCCAAACATACCCCTTTTAATGCAGTTAGAGACAGTGAGGACATGTTGCCAAACCAAGAAAAGATATAGACTGTAACAGTGAAATAGCATGGGAGACACAACCATTGAGAAGGGAAGAGGGAGACAACCATGGGAAGATGTAGATGGCCATGGAGAGAGGGGGATGGCCAATGGGGTAGGGGAGAGGCAGACGGCCCATGGGGAAGGGGAGAGGCAGACGCCCATGGGGAAGAGGAGTGGCAGACGCCCATGGGGAAGGGGAGAGGCAGACGCCCATGGGGAGTGCTGGAGTGGCAGACGCCCATGGGGAGTGCTGGAGTGGCAGACGCCCATGGGGAGTGCTGGAGTGGCAGACGCCCATGGGGAGTGCTGGAGTGGCAGACGCCCATGGGGAGTGCTGGAGTGGCAGACGCCCATGGGGAGTGCTGGAGTGGCAGACGCCCATGGGGAGTGCTGGAGTGGCAGACGCCCATGGGGAGTGCTGGAGTGGCAGACGCCCATGGGGAGTGCTGGAGTGGCAGACGCCCATGGGGAGTGCTGGAGTGGCAGACGCCCATGGGGAGTGCTGGAGTGGCAGACGCCCATGGGGAGTGCTGGAGTGGCAGACGCCCATGGGGAGTGCTGGAGTGGCAGACGCCCATGGGGAGTGCTGGAGTGGCAGACGCCCATGGGGAGTGCTGGAGTGGCAGACGCCCATGGGGAGTGCTGGAGTGGCAGACGCCCATGGGGAGTGCTGGAGTGGCAGACGCCCATGGGGAGTGCTGGAGTGGCAGACGCCCATGGGGAGTGCTGGAGTGGCAGACGCCCATGGGGAGTGCTGGAGTGGCAGACGCCCATGGGGAGTGCTGGAGTGGCAGACGCCCATGGGGAGTGCTGGAGTGGCAGACGCCCATGGGGAGTGCTGGAGTGGCAGACGCCCATGGGGAGTGCTGGAGTGGCAGACGCCCATGGGGAGTGCTGGAGTGGCAGACGCCCATGGGGAGTGCTGGAGTGGCAGACGCCCATGGGGAGTGCTGGAGTGGCAGACGCCCATGGGGAGTGCTGGAGTGGCAGACGCCCATGGGGAGTGCTGGAGTGGCAGACGCCCATGGGGAGTGCTGGAGTGGCAGACGGCCATGGGGAGTGCTGGAGTGGCAGACGCCCATGGGGAGTGCTGGAGTGGCAGACGCCCATGGGGAGTGCTGGAGTGGCAGACGCCCATGGGGAGTGCTGGAGTGGCAGACGCCCATGGGGAGTGCGGGAGTGGCAGACGCCCATGGGGAGTGCGGGAGTGGCAGACGCCCATGGGGAGTGCGGGAGTGGCAGACGCCCATGGGGAGTGCGGGAGTGGCAGACGCCCATGGGGAGTGCGGGAGTGGCAGACGCCCATGGGGAGTGCGGGAGAGGCAGACGCCCATGGGGAGTGCGGGAGAGGCAGACGCCCATGGGGAGTGCGGGAGAGGCAGACGCCCATGGGGAGTGCGGGAGTGGCAGACGCCCATGGGGAGTGCGGGAGTGGCAGACGCCCATGGGGAGTGCGGGAGTGGCAGACGGCCATGGGGAGTGCGGGAGTGGCAGACGGCCATGGGGAGTGCGGGAGTGGCAGACGGCCATGGGGAGTGCGGGAGTGGCAGACGGCCATGGGGAGTGCGGGAGTGGCAGACGGCCATGGGGAGTGCGGGAGTGGCAGACGGCCATGGGGAGTGCGGGAGTGGCAGACGCCCATGGGGAGTGCGGGAGAGGCCCACGGGTAGCCCGGGAGAGGCTGGCGGCCAGCTATGGAAATGAGGAAGACCGGCATGGGAAGTATAGAGAGGTTATGACATTAATGACCATTCCAGAGCTCTTTAAACAAAAGACAGAACCTCATGGGTCATGTACCCAGGGAAGTCCTGTGCTTTGGGGAAACCTCCCTCCTCACAATGGATATAGAAAGAAAAAAATCTGAAAAGTTTTTATATGCAAGAAAATATAACACATTTCTCCTGAGTTTCTAGTATTGTTAGGAACAAAAGCAGATGTCTGCTGCCAATAAAGCAAAATTGAATACAATACTTAAAAATGAAACACTGTGTTTACTTATTTTAATCTTTGTAAAACGTTCTTTAATATTTGTCTGAATTTTCTTTTGAATGGGGAGAATTTCTCACATTTCTGTAATTGTATCTGTATTTTTTCCAGGCTCATCCTTTGTGAAAATGAAGTTACTGAAGGACGGACACAGCTTCCTGATCCACATCACTAACCCAAAGATGCCCACGAGAGATAAGCAGGAGGAGGCAGAGCAGGATGGGCAGCCAGGTGTGTGAGCTAGGACCATGCGGACTAATGGCAACTGTGAGGGTCCAGCTAGCTTTAAATGTATTACATGTAGGGTCAGCATGAAGGTTACTGGGTATATAATATCCCTGAGTGTGTATTTACTGTTAGGTATATTATTCTACTAAGAAGTGCTTATAAGCTCTGTTATTACTGCCTAAAATCACACAAATAGTCACTGTATGGGTCTGCCCACTGCCCTGTATGCAGACACACTCTTTAGGGCTGGATGTGCAGTGTAGTGTCCTAGCCTATCAGAGAGCACGTTGCTGAGAGATGGTCACTGATTGGTTAGTATGAGACACAGTACCGCCATTACTACAGAGTCTAGGAGCCAAATTAATTCCCCCAACGTGTAAAACCGTAGCTCGTAAAATAGCCCATAAGACTTACGGCTATTAAATTGGCCTTGTAAAGATAGGGGCGAGAAAACCCTTTGGGACGTGAGAATTCTATTTGCGAGGCCGCAGATACTTTGATCCTTGACAAGCCCGTAACTGTTACGTTTCCAATCATGCCATTAAATTGCAACAAAGTCACTGACGTTCAAGCATGTATCCCGAAAAATGAGCCAAATAGCTAACGGGTGCTGGTGAGAAACTGCAAGGGGGTAAAGTCCTATCCGTCGTACTTCACATGCACACACAACTGTACTTTTATTAACAGTGAAAGGGATGTTAGGTCTTAAAATTAATAGCACAACATTCTCAAGCCCGCAAATCGGCCCAGAAAAATACTTTATTTCATGTGTAATTTCGGTGTTATATTGATCCCGGCAATCAATGTGTTAATACACATAATGGCACACGCATGTAATAGAATATCATATTTACGGCTTTATTAACCTCCCTGGCGGTATAATTATGTCAGTATTTAGAATGTTAAAGCGATACATACTGACATAATTATACCGCGCTTTCCCCCTTATCCTCCTCCCTTTTCCCCCTTCCCCCTCCTCCTCCCTTCCCCCTTATCCTCCTGCTTTTCCTCCCTTTCCCTACTTATCCTCCTCCTCCCTTTCCCCCTTATCCTCCTCCCTTTTCCCCCTTATCCTCCTCCCTTTCCCCCTTATCCTCCACCTCCCTCCTTCCCCCTTATTCTCCTCCCTCCTTATGATCATCCTCCTCCGCCTTTCCCCCTATCATCCTCCTCCCCCTTCCTCCCTCCTTCCCCCTCATCTTCCTTCCCCCCTCATCCTCCTTCCCCCCTCATCCTCCTTCCCCCCTCATCCTCCTTCCCCCCTCATCCTCCTTCCCCCCTCATCCTCCTTCCCCCCCTCATCCTCCTTCCCCCCCTCATCCTCCTTCCCCCCCTCATCCTCCTTCCCCCCCTCATCCTCCTTCCCCCCCTCATCCTCCTTCCCCCCTCATCCTCCTTCCCCCCTCATCCTCCTTCCCCCCTCATCCTCCTTCCCCCCTCATCCTCCTTCCCCCCTCATCCTCCTTCCCCCCTCATCCTCCTTCCCCCCTCATCCTCCTTTCCCCCCCTCATCCTCCTTTCCCCCCCTCATCCTCCTTTCCCCCCCTCATCCTCCTTTCCCCCCCTCATCCTCCTTTCCCCCCCTCATCCTCCTTTCCCCCCCTCATCCTCCTCCTCCCCCCCTCATCCTCCTTCCCCCCCCTATCCTCCTTCCCCCCCCCCCTCATCCTCCTTCCCCCCCCCCCTCATCCTCCTTCCCCCCCCCCTCATTCCCCGCTGAATGTAGGTCCGATCGTAACTCGTAATTGAAACCCGTAAGACTTGGAAATCCCACCTCCATTTTTCAGATGATCTCTGTTGCCATCGAAAACCATAACTACGAGTTTGATTAATTGACGTTCACGGCTGCACATCCAACGTTCAACAAATGGTTTACGGGTTTGCGTCTCAAGCCCGTAACTCGCACCATGTTCTAATTTAATAGCTCCGTAAATCGGTGAAATTTCAAGCCTGCAGCCGTTGCAGGTCTCACGTTGCACTTACGGGCTTGGAATTTAATGTGGCTCTAGGTCGGCATACACTATATTTATTTATTTAAATATTTACACTAGGAAGAAGAAACAAGAGAAGGGCATCAGTCAATATGAAATCGCTAGCTTATGGCTAGCTCCAGCACGCTTGTTTTATTTCTCACGCGTTGGTAATAAACGATACAACCCCCCCCCCCCCTGGTATTAAGACTCTCTTTAAACTAAATTACCCATTGTATTCTCTATAATAACATGTCATTTTCTGCTGCATATAAGCACTTACTATTAAATGGAAAAATGTAATATACTCTCAGTGACTCTTTCACTGCTGGGCCATAACTGAATGCCGTCTGATTAGCAATCCCTTCAATGGCAGGACAAGGTCAAGGGGCCTTATTGTCTGTCTGGAAGCCAAGGCTTCATATTGAGATATCCCAGAGATGATCCTAAACCTCCTGAGCTCGGTCCTCGTTTCTCTGATTAAAAGGAAGAAGGAAATTAGCCGTAAAAGAGTCAGTCAGAGGATCAAAAGACAGGAAATGGCCGGCTGTTTGATGGGGCCCCCAATACATTGTTTAAGGGCCTGACTTGTCTGTCTGGAGTCCCTGGGCTTATACACAAGACTTGGCGGTAACATCCTCCAGACAAGATGGAGTTATAGTCACATACCTGCATGTACCTACCTCTGTGTGTTTTGTGGATTATAGAACATGGCCGAAGTCCCATTTGTACATCTTTAAAGGACCTTATATATGTCTGGTGAGGATAGCATGTGTGAGAGGGACTTATATATGTCTGACAAATCTCAGTCTCGAAGCATAACTAGATCCCAAAGGGATCCATGATGAGGACTGGTGAGGATAGCATGTGTGAGAGGGACTTATATATGTCTGACAAATCTCAGTCTAGAAGCATAACTAGATCCCAAAGGGATCCATGATGAGGACTGGTGAGGATAGCATGTGTGAGAGGGACTTATATATGTCTGACAAATCTCAGTCTAGAAGCATAACTAGATCCCAAAGGGATCCATGATGAGGACTGGTGAGGATAGCATGCGTGAGAGGGACTTATATATGTCTGACAAATCTCAGTCTAGAAGCATAACTAGATCCCAAAGGGATCCATGATGAGGACTGGTGAGGATAGCATGTGTGAGAGGGACTTATATATGTCTGACAAATCTCAGTCTAGAAGCATAACTAGATCCCAAAGGGATCCATGATGAGGACTGGTGAGGATAGCATGTGTGAGAGGGACTTATATATGTCTGACAAATCTCAGTCTAGAAGCATAACTAGATCCCAAAGGGATCCATGATGAGGACTGGTGAGGATAGCATGCGTGAGAGGGACTTATATATGTCTGACAAATCTCAGTCTAGAAGCATAACTAGATCCCAAAGGGATCCATGATGAGGACTGGTGAGGATAGCATGTGTGAGAGGGACTTATATATGTCTGACAAATCTCAGTCTAGAAGCATAACTAGATCCCAAAGGGATCCATGATGAGGACTGGTGAGGATAGCATGTGTGAGAGGGACTTATATATGTCTGACAAATCTCAGTCTAGAAGCATAACTAGATCCCAAAGGGATCTGTGAGGACTGGTGAGGATAGCATGTGTGAGAGGGACTTATATATGTCTGACAAATCTCAGTCTAGAAGCACAACTAGATCCCAAAGGATCCATGATGAGGACTGGTGAGGATAGCATGTGTGAGAGGGACTTATATATGTCTGACAAATCTCAGTCTAGAAGCATAACTAGATCCCAAAGGGATCCATGATGAGGACTGGTGAGGATAGCATGTGTGAGAGGGACTTATATATGTCTGACAAATCTCAGTCTAGAAGCATAACTAGATCCCAAAGGGATCTGTGAGGACTGGTGAGGATAGCATGTGTGAGAGGGACTTATATATGTCTGACAAATCTCAGTCTAGAAGCATAACTAGATCCCAAAGGGATCTGTGAGGACTGGTGAGGATAGCATGTGTGAGAGGGACACATGCTGCCTCCTTTCAAGCATGTATTGGAGTAGGGGTTAGGTGTCCGTTTCCAAAAGTTACCTACCACTCTCATCACATATATAGTTGTGAGCGTACGAGTCGTTGCTCACGCTTGCGGGCTCGCGTAGCGAGCCCGCGGCCCTCGCGTAGCGAGGTCACTGGGCAAGGGCCTCAGTTGCTGGCATGGAGCGCCGAAGGCGCTCCATGCCAGCAACTGAGGCCCCTCGCGAAGCGAGGGCCTCAGTTGCTGGCGAGGTCACTGGGCACGGGTCTCAGTTGCTGGCATGGAGCGCCGAAGGCGCTCCATGTCAGCAACTGAGGCCCCTCGCGAAGCGAGGGCCTTAGTTGCTGGCGAGGTCACTGGGCAAGGGCCTCAAACCCTCGCAAAATTCACGTCGCTACTCAAAAAACACGACACACAAATTACGACACTCGCTAAATTTTACGAGGCACGCAAACAACGTACGAAACACGTTACCACACATTACGACCTCGCAAACATCGGACGCAACACGCCGACATACAAACATTTAAAACACAATACATACACACAGCACATACATAAAAAACTTACCTACACCAAGAGGGAGCACCCAGGACCTCAAAAATGCAACTTACACCTCGATTTTACTCGAAATAAAACAGTTTACAGACTAAAAAAAAAACGAAGCGAGAGAAAAAATGGCCGCCGAACAAAACGAAAACGAGGCTACAGCACTCTAAACTCGCAAAACACCACAAGAAACTCGCAAAACACCACAAAACACCTACGGATATTCCGATACAGACCTATACCACACATTACTCGCCATTTTACACCAATGCGGAAGTACACGACTACGCTAACGGTTTGGTCTCGCGCACGCACAGTGTTACACTGCACACATTCAGCATGCTTATACAGCAGCTCCACACCACTAATGCTGCATCAACACAGATTGCCAGCTCTTCATCACAATGCTTCAAAATAGGTACAATATATTCATTTACTAATTTAGCTACCTTACAATTTCATTGCCGTCATTTTTTGACGGGCAATTCGCTAGTTATAATAATAATAATAATTTGTTGTTGTTGTTATTATTATTATTATTATTATTATTATTATTATTATTATTATTACTCTTTATCTGGACCAGATTTAAATATCTGGCGCCCCTAGGCATGAGCCTCTTAGGCCTGGGTGCACAATTCTTACGTGTGTGTGTGTGTGTGTGTATATATATATATATATATATTATGCATGAAATTATTGTATGCAAAATGTGGTCTATATTGTTTATGTGTAAACAAACTAATATTTAAATGTATTGCTATACAAATGAGGCACCCCTAGGCAGTTGCCTTTTTGTCAATCTGACCAATCATTTTCCATGAGGCATAGGACATGCTCTAAGGGAGTGCTCAAGTCGCACAATATGGAAACTTTCTGTACCCCAAGTGGGTGCAGGTTTATTCTCCTTGAACCTGTAGAAGGATGTGCTGTTGCATTTTAGGTATATTTTACCTGCATCCATTTGGGGCACATGTATAAGCTATGTGTGGTGTCCACTGATTGGTTTTCTGGATTAGTGACACATGAACTATAATCAGAATCTTATCTTCTCTGTCCCAGGAAAGCCAACCTTGGAAAAGAAAAGTGTCAGCGAGTTTGGGTCATTCACAGCCACTCTAGAGAGTGGGATCCAGCTGTCTCTCAGTCATTACGGTGCTTCCGGAAAAGGTCCAGGTAAGAAAGGAATGTGAGGAATAAGAAACTTCATTTGTTTTCTAAGATACCTACTGTGCCCATTATTTGTCTAAAATACATACAGCATCTCACAAAAGTGAGTACACCCCTAAGTGGAAAGCTCCAAATTGGACCCAAAGTGTCAATATTTTGTGTGGCCACCATTATTTCCAGCACTGCCTTAACCCTCATGGGCATGGTGGTCACCAGAGCTTCACAGCTTGCCAATGGAGTCCTCTTCCACTCCTCCATGATGACATCACAGAGCTGGTGGATGTTAGAGACCTTGCGCTCCCCCCACCTTCCATTTGAGGGTTTAGGTCTGGTGACATGCTTGGCCAGTCCATCACCTTTACCTTCAGCTTCTTTAGCCAGGCAGTGGTCGTTTTGGAGGTCGTCAGGACAGGTTCCACTCAGAACAGGCTTTGCTATGGTCATCTTGGAGGTGTGTTTGGGGTCGTTATCATGTTGGAATACTGCCCTGCGGCCCAGTCTCCGAAGCGAGGGGATCATGCTCTGTATCAGTATGTCACAGTACATGTTTGGCATTCATGGTTCCCTCAATGAACTGTAGCTCCCCAGTGCCGGCAGCAATCATGCAGGCCCAAACCATGACACCCCCACCACCATGCTTGACTGTAGGCAAGACACACTTGTCTTTGTACTCCTCACCTGGTTGCCGCCACAAACGCTTGACATCATCTGTACTAAATAAGCTTATCTTGGTCTCATCGGACCACAGGACATGGTTCCAGTGATCCATGTCCTTAGTCTGCTTGTCTTCAGCAAACTGTTTGCCGTCTTTCTTGTGTATCATCTTTAGAAGAGGCTTCCTTCTATGACCATGTAGACCAATTTGATGCAGTGTGCGGCGTATGGTCTGAGCACTCACAGGCTGACCCCCCACCCCTCCAACCTCTGCAGCAACGCTGGCAGCGCTCATACGTCTATTTCCCAAAGAAAACCCCTGGATATGACGCTGAGCTCGTGCACTCAACTTCTTTGGTCAACCATGGCGAGGCCTGTTCTGAGAGGAACCCGTCCTGTGAAACCGCTGTATGGTCTGGCCCACCGTGCTGCAGCTCAGTTTCAGGGTCTTGGCAATCTTCTTAGAGCCTCGGCCATCTTTATGTAGAGCAACAATTATTTTTTTCAGCTCCTCAGAGAGTTCTTTGCCATGAGGTGCCAGTGACCAGCCTGAGAGAGTGTGAGAGCGATAACACCAAATGTAACACACCTGCTCCCCATTCACAGACAGCACACAGAGATCGGACACAGACAGAGCGCGCAGAGATAGAGAGAGCGCGCAGAGATAGAGAGAGCGCGCAGAGATAGAGAGCGCGCGCAGAGATAGAGAGCGCACATGCAAATGAGAATACAATGTACCTCACACTTTCAATCCGCAAATAGCAATGTTATACAGCTTTGTTAAACAGCTTCTAACTTTTATATATAATGTTGTATAGACCTGTGACGATCCAGAGCTTCAGGCGCCTCACTTTTGTCCTTTGATGTCGTGCATTTCTGTTCAATCTCAGCGCCCAGCCATTAAATGCATTCCTGGAGAAGCAGAGAAATCGGACAACGCCGTGATTTAGTGTAGACAGAGACTGAGCATTTATTGCAAAACGTCGCTCCACATGTCCCCTCCCTGTATCATCTGATGTCGCCCCATCACTTAGGCCCAATACCAGATACACCAGAACCTGGATCTTATCTGTGTAGCCCTGCAGAGGGTCATGTGGCGTCACACACGGGAGCACATCGCCAGACCTCACAATCTACTATAATAGAAATGCATGCCCAAATGAGATAAGCACAAGATAATCACATTGTATCCTCCCCGGTCTGGTTACAAACTCCTGTTTATCTTAAGTAATAAATGTGGGGCCAGAAATACCAGATGACCAGTGGGGCAGAGTAAGATATGAGGACAAACTCCTTCCAGTCCATAGCCATGACGATACTTTTATAATGGAGAATATGAAACTGCACTTTGTAAAATGCCATTGGGGAGGGACATGTGCACAAATACATGAGCAAGATGCCACGACAATGTACACACATTACATCCATAACAGTAACTATGTGCACACATTACACCCATGACAGTAACAATGTGCACACATTACATCCATGACGGTAACAATGTGCACACATTACACCCATGACAGTAACAATGTGCACACATTACATCCATGACGGTAACAATGTGCACACATTACACCCATGACAGTAACAATGTGCACACATTACATCCATGACGGTAACTATGTGCACACATTACATCCATGACCATAACTATGTGCACACATTACATACATGACAGTAACTATGTGCACACATTACATCCATGATATAACTATACTCACACATTACACCCATGACAGTAACAATGTGCACACATTACACCCATGACAGTAACAATGTGCACACATTACACCCATGACGGTAACAATGTGCACACATTACACCCATGACGGTAACTATGTGCACACATTACATCCATGACCGTAACTATGTGCACACATTACATACATGATATAACTATACTCACACATTACATCCATGACGGTAACAATGTGCACACATTACACCCATGACAGTAACTATGTGCACACATTACACCCATGATGGTAACAATGTGCACACATTACACCCATGACAGTAACTATGTGCACACATTACACCCATGACAGTAACTATGTGCACACATTACACCCATGACAGTAACTATGTGCACACATTACACCCATGACAGTAACTATGTGCACACATTACACCCATGACAGTAACTACGTGCACACATTACATCCATGACAGTAACTATGTGCACACATTACACCCACGACAGTAACTATGTGCACACATTACATCCATGACCGTAACTATGTGCACACATTACATCCATGACCGTAACTATACTCACACATTACATCCATGACCGTAACTATGTGCACACATTACATCCATGACCGTAACTATGTGCACACATTACATCCATGACCGTAACTATGTGCACACATTACATCCATGACCGTAACTATGTGCACACATTACATCCATGACCGTAACTATGTGCACGCATTACACCCATGATATAACTATACTCACACATTACATCCATGACCGTAACTATGTGCACACATTACATCCATGACCGTAACTATGTGCACACATTACATACATGACCGTAACTATGTGCACACATTACACCCATGATATAAATATACTCACACATTACATCCATGACCGTAACTATGTGCACACATTACATGCATGACCGTAACTATGTGCACACATTACACCCATGACAGTAACTATACTCACACATTACATCCATGATATAACTATACTCACACATTACATCCTTGATATAACTATACTCACACATTACACCCATGACAGTAACAATGTGCAAACATTACACCCATGACAGTAACTATGTGCACACATTACACCCATGACAGTAACTATGTGCACACATTACATCCATGACAGTAACTATGTGCACACATTACACCCATGACCATAACTATGTGCACACATTACATCCATGACAGTAACTATGTGCACACATTACACCCACGACAGTAACTATGTGCACACATTACACCCACGACAGTAACTATGTGCACACATTACATCCATGACAGTAACTATGTGCACACATTACATCCATGACAGTAACAATGTGCACACATTACACCCATGACCGTAACTATGTGCACACATTACACCCATGACCGTAACTATGTGCACACATTACATCCATGACCGTAACTATACTCACACATTACATCCATGACCGTAACTATGTGCACACATTACATCCATGACCGTAACTATGTGCACACATTACATCCATGACCGTAACTATGTGCACACATTACATCCATGACCGTAACTATGTGCACGCATTACACCCATGATATAACTACTCACACATTACATCCATGACAGTAACTATGTGCACACATTACACCCATGATATAACTATACTCACACATTACATCCATGACCGTAACTATGTGCACACATTACATACATGACCGTAACTATGTGCACACATTACACCCATGATATAAATATACTCACACATTACATCCATGACCGTAACTATGTGCACACATTACATGCATGACCGTAACTATGTGCACACATTACATACAAGACAGTAACTATGTGCACACATTACATCCATGATATAACTATACTCACACATTACATCCATGACCGTAACTATACTCACACATTACATCCATGACCGTAACTATGTGCACACATTACATCCATGACCGTAACTATGTGCACACATTACATCCATGACCGTAACTATGTGCACACATTACATCCATGACCGTAACTATGTGCACACATTACATCCATGATCGTAACTATGTGCACGCATTACACCCATGATATAACTACTCACACATTACATCCATGACAGTAACTATGTGCACACATTACACCCATGATATAACTATACTCACACATTACATCCATGACCGTAACTATGTGCACACATTACATACATGACCGTAACTATGTGCACACATTACACCCATGATATAAATATACTCACACATTACATCCATGACCGTAACTATGTGCACACATTACATACATGACAGTAACTATGTGCACACATTACATCCATGATATAACTATACTCACACATTACATCCATGACGTTAACTATGTGTACACATTACACCCATGACAGTAACAATGTGCACACATTACACCCATGACAGTAACTATGTGCACACATTACACCCATGACAGTAACTATGTGCACACATTACACCCATGACAGTAACTATGTGCACACATTACATCCATGACAGTAACTATGTGCACACATTACACCCATGACCATAACTATGTGCACACATTACATCCATGACAGTAACTATGTGCACACATTACACCCACGACAGTAACTATGTGCACACATTACATCCATGACAGTAACTATGTGCACACATTACATCCATGACAGTAACAATGTGCACACATTACACCCATGACCGTAACTATGTGCACACATTACACCCATGACCGTAACTATGTGCACACATTACATCCATGACCGTAACTATACTCACACATTACATCCATGACCGTAACTATGTGCACACATTACATCCATGACCGTAACTATGTGCACACATTACATCCATGACCGTAACTATGTGCACGCATTACACCCATGATATAACTACTCACACATTACATCCATGACCGTAACTATGTGCACACATTACACCCATGATATAACTATACTCACACATTACATCCATGACCGTAACTATGTGCACACATTACATACATGACCGTAACTATGTGCACACATTACACCCATGATATAACTATACTCACATATTACATCCATGACCGTAACTATGTGCACACATTACATACATGACCGTAACTATGTGCACACATTACACCCATGATATAACTATACTCACACATTACATCCATGACCGTAACTATGTGCACACATTACATGCATGACCGTAACTATGTGCACACATTACACCCATGACCGTAACTATGCGCACACATTACACCCATGACAGTAACTATACTCACACATTACATCCATGACCGTAACTATGTGCACACATTACATGCATGACCGTAACTATGTGCACGCATTACATGCATGACCGTAACTATGTGCACACATTACATCCATGACAGTAACAATGTGCACATATTACACCCATGACCATAACTATGTGCACACATTACACCCATGATATAACTATACTCACACATTACATCCATGACCGTAACTATGTGCACACATTACATGCATGACCGTAACTATGTGCACACATTACACCCATGACCGTAACTATGCGCACACATTACACCCATGATATAACTACTCACACATTACATCCATGACAGTAACTATGTGCACACATTACACCCATGATATAACTATACTCACATATTACATCCATGACCGTAACTATGTGCACACATTACATACATGACCGTAACTATGTGCACACATTACACCCATGATATAACTATACTCACACATTACATCCATGACCGTAACTATGTGCACACATTACATGCATGACCGTAACTATGTGCACACATTACACCCATGACCGTAACTATGCGCACACATTACACCCATGACAGTAACTATACTCACACATTACATTCATGACCGTAACTATGTGCACACATTACATGCATGACCGTAACTATGTGCACGCATTACACCCATGACCGTAACTATGTGCACACATTACATGCATGACCGTAACTATGTGCACGCATTACACCCATGACCGTAACTATGTGCACTCATTACATCCATGACAGTAACTATATGTACACATTACATCCATGATATAACTATACTCACACATTACTTACATGACAGTAACAATATGTACACATTAATTCTTTAAACATGACACATTCATGACCATAACTATGTGCACACATTACATGCATGACCGTAACTATGTGCACGCATTACACCCATGACCGTAACTATGTGCACTCATTACATCCATGACAGTAACTATGTGCACACATTACATGCATGATATAACTATACTCACACATTACATCCATGACCGTAACTATGTGCACACATTACATACATGACCGTAACTATGTGCACACATTACACCCATGATATAACTATACTCACACATTACATCCATGACCGTAACTATGTGCACACATTACATGCATGACCGTAACTATGTGCACACATTACACCCATGACCGTAACTATGCGCACACATTACACCCATGACAGTAACTATACTCACACATTACACCCATGACCGTAACTATGTGCACACATTACATGCATGACCGTAACTATGTTCACGCATTACACCCATGACCGTAAATATGTGCACACATTACATCCATGACAGTAACAATGTGCACACATTACACCCATGATCGTAACTATGCGCACACATTACACTCATGACAGTAACTATACTCACACATTACACCAATGACCGTAACTATGTGCACACATTACATGCATGACCGTAACTATGTGCACACATTACACCCATGACCGTAACTATGCGCACACATTACACCCATGACAGTAACTATACTCACACATTACACCCATGACCGTAACTATGTGCACACATTACATGCATGACCGTAACTATGTGCACGCATTACACCCATGACCGTAACTATGTGCACACATTACATCCATGACAGTAACAATGTGCACACATTACACCCATGACAGTAACTATGTGCACACATTACATGCATGATATAACTATACTCACACATTACATCCATGACCGTAACTATGTGCACGCATTACACCCATGACCGTAACTATGTGCACTCATTACATCCATGACAGTAACTATATGTACACATTACATCCATGATATAACTATACTCACACATTACTTACATGACAGTAACAATATGTACACATTAATTCTTTAAACATGACACATAAATGAAAGACAAATTGTTATAATCATTAGACCACATCCCATGTCCATCTAATAGCGTTTATGTTATCAATGAGATGTGTAAGGGGCCCAGATAACAGAGTGGGGTACAGGGGGTCCCATCGTGGCCCCAAAGTCAGTCATGCCAAGACCCTACTGAAATTATATTTCTATCAAGTTCACCAAATGTTTTACTTAAAGAGACTCTTTAAAGAAAGTCATCTCTGAAAGTGCTTTCAAATTGGTATAGACATTCGTAATAGATATTTATATTGACACAAAGTATTTGATAAAGGTGTGTGGGGGGGTCTAACTGCATGGTAACATTGGGGGCACAGTTTTGACCACCACAGACACAGATGGTGTTATAAATTAGCACAATAAAGCCGCTATTTAGTATTATGGAGATGCTCATTTGCATAAAAATGCAGCACAAAGTTGATGAAGACCCTCCATGTCACTTGTCATAACCTCTTTGTTTGCTTTTCGCAGAGGAGAAGGACCCTGAGCTTCTGGAGATTCTGAACTTTCCTTCTATTCACACTCCAAGTCTGCTCCCAACACCTCCACCCCAACCTCCTTCCACCCCTTCTGGAAAGGCACGGAAATCCCCCCGAGGGAAGTCCCCACGAGGGAAGTCCCCCAAACCCTCCCAAGTGCAGATTACTCCGGAACAATCTGAGGTCAAGGTTAGTGAGTGGCTTCAATGTCATCCATTATCCATCCTCAGCCTCTTGGTTGTCGCTTGTAGTACGTTGGCTGCATATTAAAAAGAAAATAAATAAAGTATTAACCTTTACGGAGCTTGTTTGTTTGCCCCGTGTTTGGGTAAATCTACACAGTGCCATTATTTCACGCTGATGAACTTAAATTCTCATGGATGACGTTTCTGTTTATATTGTGCAGTTGGAACCAGTTCAGTCCAGTGTCCTTCTTCCTCCTGAGCCTGAACCCGCTGCCCCAGCCTTCCAAAGCTTGAGCTTGTCCGCTCCTAATGGACTCCTTGTGACATTCCTGAGCCAGGGTCCGGCAGGTCAGTATAAGCTCACCATGAGGGTCTCGGTGTCCAGTTCCCTTTATGTTTGATGCACATTGCACAAGTAAATATATGTGTGTATTGTACCTTCAAAAAGCAACTATGGAGGTTCATAATCAGCACTTATTGACCCAAAAGTGAATTCTTAAAATGTAGCTTTTATGATATATTTTAAAATCCTAGTACTTTTACTTGATGGGTAGATTAGATCATTGAAGCAATGAGAATGAGCTTGATGGAGCTCAGAGGGTCAGTGGCTGGCAGAGGTATCTGGTGTGTTCACAGAGAGTCTGAAACGACTGAACAACTAAACACCACCACTTTTACTTGATCCCGGTCTTTGGTCCCCAGTGTACCTTCACACTATACTTCAGCCTTACACACAGTTCTAGTAAAAACATTAATTGCATTTAAAATTAACAATTGGTGTCCCTATGGACCCCCATGATACCTTAAATCCCACCACAGTAGTCCTTATGGGCCATCATGGACCCTACACCCCATGGAGGTTCTTAAAAATGCCCATGGCTTCTTAAGTGAAACATCCTAATATGTGTGTCCCTATGGACCTCCATCACACCCTAATTCCTACCATAGTAGTCCTTCTGGACCGTCATGGACCCTACCCCTATGGAGGTCCATAAGGAGCCCCATAGTCCCTAACATTAACCTTCTAAACTACCTACTGTAAATTAAACAAAATCAAATAAATAAATAATTAAAATAAAAAAATTACGGTATATAAAAAATAATAAAGAATTACCCAAAATAAGTATATTAAAATAATAAAATCAATTACACATACAAAATTGCAGAAAATAATAAACAATTACAAGCCAGTGTATACCTAAAAGGCATCTGTAGTGCTCATACAACAGGGTTTCACGACTAAATCACATATAATAGTTGTGGTCATTGCAAGTGTTGGTCTTACCCATCCCTGGACAATAGAGGTTGGAGCGTAGCAGCTCTGATAGTCCCTTAAACACTAATATTCAAATGTAAGCTTTAAAATCTACCTTGAATGTCTCTTTAATACTGATTTCATTAATGATTTGATCGGTGAGCCCTGCTGTATGAGCACTACAGTAACCCTTTTGCACGTATTTATCCATCTGCATGATGATCAGATTTACAATAATAAGCACAATTTCATTTGGTGACTATTGTAAGTAATCGCTAACGTGCCCGCCTGCTGTGCATGTAAAGTATATTTACCAATTTTAGGGGTAATATGTTTTTTTAGGAATATATATAATTTACAATCTATCTCTGTTACTCTCCTTATATAGATCGAGTCGCCATAAAGTGTTTTGTATTTAGAATAAGTAATATGATTTTATAGTGTATAATAAAAGTTAAGTTTTATGTACTATAGGAAATCATTTTGAATCCGTTAGTACTGATTAGGAGCCTCCTTAGTCTGCTTTGTGGGTATAAGTTACCGTGGATTGGTTCATGAGGACCATTTAATCCTTATTTTGTCACCCTGAGATAGACCCACCTATGTGCCATCTTGACTTTCTCTGTACGCAGGCGCATATATGAAAGGACCGCTCATACTAAGCCGACGCTTGGGCGGGGCTTGGTAATCTTTATGCAATTGTAAGAAGGATGAAGTTAGATGAATGCCCAGTTGTTACCCAGAGTCGCTTGCCTCAGTACCATGCACTGTATGGGAGCGGCGAGGTACATATGTCTGATCACACCCATGGTTGTTTTTAACTTAAAATGCAGACTCCGAATGAGGTTTAATGAGGTATGTACTTATAATACAGTATTTGTAGCCATGTAAGCCGTGGTCATTACATTATCAGGTGATGAGGAGGAGCAGAGTTCGCAGATGATGGTCAGGCAGAGTTATCCGGTGAGAGTGATGAATGCCCAGCTCTACACATTCACCAGGGCACCAGAGACTCAAGAAGCCTCCAGGATCATCACTGCCCAAGGAACTGTGATCAAATACATGCTGGATGGCTCAACCGAGGTAGTAGACATGGAGATCTATCTAATAATGATCATATGGGATACACCCCCTGAGCAATGTTAAGTGTACTTGATAATGCAATGGACACAGAATAAGATTTTGGACAGTAATCTATTTTTCCTTTGAAAGCTAGTCAGAAACCACCCACTTATCTAGTGTTAGAGACTATGGAGTCCTTATTGACTTGGGGGTCAGGGTCTATGGAGGTGCAATATGTATTCCTTGTGGACTCCCATGGTGTAGGGGTCAACTTTAGGTGCATGGCGGTCCATACAGACTCCCATGGTCATAGGTTAGTATACAATGTAGGTTCATTGAGACCCCCAAGGTATACTAAGTGGAAATAGATTAGTATTTAGATTGGCATAGACATGCAACTTGATGCCTTGGAGATGTCTGATGACGTACTAATGTACTCGTAATACATGGAAACGCTGGATCTGATTTGATATTGATGTCCAGGGGTGTAATACAGACTTTGCGTTGTTGGTGCCCCTTTAATCAGTCTTATTTTTACTCATGAGACTTAGAGTATCATTTTATAGATACTTATCACCATTAATCAGTGTAAAGTGTTCTTTATCAATACATAATGTACAAAGTGAATCACTTTAGTTGGTATAGACATAAAGGATGGAGTTGATTGGGCATGGAGGGAATGGTGGCATTGAACATGTATAGAGAGGTGATTGGCATTTGAAGATAGTGATCCAGAGTGGAAGTACGGGTATGAGAGAGAAGAGACGTGTATGCCGCCATATATGATCTCTATGGTAACAATAGTTTTAAAATTGTCAAATATCAAAATATTATAGGGCCCCTAAATACACATGGAGGGGGGAACTAGGCATTTTGTGAAAATCTGTTTGTACTCACATGATAATAATACGGATACTTCTCTGCATCAGGTTCTCTTTCCTGATGGCACAATTAGCAGGAGTCCAGATTCTGGTCCTATTGTCCATCCACGTTCCACCACATCCTCTACTTCAGCAACAATTTCAGTCAATGGAACTGAGGCTCAACCATCAGCTACACCCATAAGTACTCGGGAATCCAAGGAGTCAGGAGTGGACACCAAGAAAGGTACAGTCGGTATGGTAAATGCCATTTTTTAAATCAAGATACCCAATGGTCATATAGCTGTGGTGATCACATGTCAGCTAGTACTGTACTACCAGGAAATATGGTTTTGTTTTTTAAATGCCTACCTTACAGCCGGAGATTTAAGAGTCCTTCCTCGTGCACCCCCTTGAAGATATAAAATGGCTACAGCACCTCCATGACCAGTAATATAGCATTGCTGTAGAGGGTAGTTTTCTTATGTTATTTCCCATGTTATTTCCTACATATGGTACTATGCAAATCTAAGGCCTCCCATACCATAACTATGGGCACACCATTACTGGGTCACACAGCAGCATTTCATTTCCAACTTGTGCTGAATCTACTATTGTCACAAAATGACCTAGGCTATTATAGGACTGCAATGTACCACATCCACCTGATCACGTTGTTGTAAATAGCCCCGTACACCACAAAAGACGAAAAATGCCTCAATGGACACCAACCATCACACCCAAGTCAACACTGAGCTAGAGACAAATGATAGGAACAATTGTAAACAGCCCCGTGTCCCATAGGGACCCACAATGAGGCTTAAGTCCCTATGATAGCACTCGGGGTAAAGCAACAAGATGGCTATCGAAAAATATAAGTCATGCATACTACTAAAATGTACCCCAATGGGGCGTTTTAAGTCTGACCAAGTGATCAGGGGTATTTTGAAATTAAACCTCTTATACAGCCCTATAAGGCATAATTATTTTCCTTCAATTAAATGTCCGTCCTAAATTACTTCTACCTAACGGGTGTTGCACTCCTGTTTCGTCCCAAAATGGGCTTTATCAAAGGCTAATAATGCCCTTGTATACCTTTTAATCTGGAGCAGCCATTGTTGCTGTGTGTCAGTACTTTTGTGGCAGTTTGCAACGTTGTCACATTTTTAATGATGTAAATAAAGTTCTGAATTAATTTTATTTGTTTATCTAAATTAATAAAGCACTGGAACTCTATCATTTTTGAATCTACTATTGGCCATACAGACTTTCCATGGCTTTCACCAAAGTTGTGTCGGCAAAACATGGAGTCACATTATCTCTCTGTGCAGGGAAAGCAGGTCCGAAAACATCGCCATCCAATGTGGAGATCCAAGAGCCATCACCTCCAGAACCAACACCCGCCCTACAGAGTGAACCAGAGGTAAAGCCAGGGACCTGGATTACAACCACGCCATCTGGGCTCAGGATAGGAACCAGAGGACTGGAGAGAATGGAGCTCAAACCACTACTGTCCTTTAAAGCCACGGACCCTGTGGATAAAACGGTAACCAGTGATTTCAGATGTCTCTCAGGGAATATATATATATATATAGTATATAGAATATACTAGCGAATTGCCCGTCAAAAAATGTGGGCAATAACATTGTAAGCCAGGCAGCTTTTGCCACACAATGTGAGGCTTTTGCTTCTGTGAGCACATTTGGCGCTCATTGCGAACCTTTCCTCCCGCCTACTGTACGGGCCGCTCATTGCAAGGTTCGTGTCTCATTGCTGCATCTCCCCCCTGTCCCTTCCCTGTGTGTTTCTTCTCTGTGTGTGCGCTGAATGTTTGTGTGGCGCGTGGTGACTGCCGTTTTGTGTCCCGCGTGCCTGGCGTTTTGCCGGTGTAAGTTTTAGTGTCTTTGCCGTCATGTATTTTCTAAGTCCCGCGTGCCTGGCGTTGTTCGCGCCAGTGTTACTGTCTTTGCTGTTGTGTATTTTCTAAGTCCCGCGTGCCTGGTGTTGCTCAGCCTTGTTTTCATCCAGCTTCAGATTATTTTTTTTACTTTTTTCGTCCTCCATTTTTTTTCTCGCTTACCCGATTTTCGAGTGACGAAACACGGCAAATAGGACATCACTCCCAGGCTTCCTCTCTCCTGTGCTGTGTGTGAGTGCGTTTTCATTTATTTGTTATTATTTGTCTCGTATTTTTCGATTTCCGCGGTTCGGCTGTTAAATTCATATTTTTCCGAGGTTGGATTTTTTTGCTCCCGAGATTCCGAGGTCAGATTTTTTTCCTGCATTCCTCAACTGCTTGCAGCCTAAGTCCCACTTGCTTCAATGCCTCAACTGCTCGCTTCGTGAGGCTCGCAGAGCAGTGATCGCCTTCGGCGCTCATTGCCTAAGTCCTGCTAGCTCGGAAGGCTTCAATGCGTCAACAGCTCGTCTCGCAGTTGCAGTTCTCTGGCCCGCAAACGGCTTGCCTCGCTTTGCGAGTCTTGCATGCGTGATGACAAATCGCAGTTTGACAATTGTAATATGTGATAATTGTACCAGGCTAAAGTTAGACCACAATTTCTGTGCTTTTTCAATATAGGTGATGATAACCCGAGAGGATCAGGTTGTCTCTGTCTTTAAGACTGATGGTGCCAGGATAGTGGAGCATGCGGACGGTACCAGGATAACTACCTTCTACAAGTATTTGGAGGTGCCACTGCCAGGAGACCACGAGGAAACCGGTAACAATGCTCATTAATATCTGAACTTTTACATTATTTTAGAAAATGTTCCAGAAATACATGTACTAGATGCTCTTCACTCTCTAGTGGAGTGGAACCTTATTTGTACACCGGACCACTCTCCCAAAGGAAATGGAATCGTTGTGAGCCATGCAAAATGGAATCATTGGGAGCCACACAAAATGGAATCGTTGTGAGCCCCACAAAATGGAATCGTTGTGAGCCCCACAAAATGGAATCATTGGGAGCCACACAAAATGGAATCGTTGTGAGCCACACAAAATGGAATAGTTGTGAGCCACACAAAATGGAATCATTGGGAGCCACACAAAATGGAATCATTGGGAGCCACACAAAATGGAATCATTGGGAGCCACACAAAATGGAATCGTTGTGAGCCCCACAAAATGGAATCATTGTGAGCCACACAAAATGGAATCGTTGTGAGCCACACAAAATGGAATCATTGGGAGCCCCACAAAATGGAATCGTTGTGAGCCCCACAAAATGGAATCATTGGGAGCCACACAAAATGGAATCGTTGTGAGCCACACAAAATGGAATCATTGGGAGCCACACAAAATGGAATCGTTGTGAGCCACACAAAATGGAATCGTTGTGAGCCACACAAAATGGAATCGTTGGGAGCCACACAAAATGGAATCGTTGTGAGCCACACAAAATGGAATCGTTGGGAGCCACACAAAATGGAACATTTTTAATGTTCTTTAAAATTAAATCAACTTCCTATTGGAGTGACAAAGTCCCTTTAAATAATACTTCTCATGAGAATTTTGGGACTGACCCCTCAATCCTCCCACTGAGGGGTCCGTGCTATAGGTCTATCTGTATGGCTCCTAAATAACAATGCGAGTCCCGCACTGATGAGTTCAATTTTAGATCAAAACGGTCGTATCTGTGGGTAGGTCTCCTGACTTGTGCATAATCCATCCTATGCTATGCTATAAAGCTGTGTAATACAGCCAATATATGCCTAAAAGGAGCTAAGTGGTATTGGATTAAAGAGTTATATATATATATATATATATATATATATATATATATATATATATATATATATATATATATATATGCCCAGTTTCCCAGAGTACAGTGCTATAACTGTATTTCTGGGAATTCTAAGCAGAAAATATGTTTTTTAACTTATTTTCAACATTGAAATGTGAACACAAATGTGCTATTTAATCACAGACCCACAACACAGCCTGTACCCCACTGCTAGTATATCACTGGGTACCGCCTCTCTTACTAATGTGGGGTGTCGGCACATAACGTCCGTCACAGATAATTACACGTCAGGACCAACATATAAAAACGATAAAGAACAATCCATCATATGGATAGCAGATAATCAGAGATTGGCTTACTCTTCATGTGGCTCCGAGCCCAGTGTGTGCTCCATCTCCTAGGTATGTGTGTGATAACCCATAATGCACTTCCATCAGTAAGATGAGCCCTCTAGTGGTCAGCTGTCTGATAAGTCATCACACAATATATACAGAAACAATGGGAAATAGTCATTTTACAGATCACAAATAACGTATTACAAATGTTAAAGGGATATGGCCGGATCCTGGGTGTTACTAGGTATATAATATCCCTAGATACCTATTTTACTGACATGTACTTTATTCCATGTTATATTTTTGTGTTATATCGATCCCGGCAATCAATGTGTTAATACATATACTGTAACTAGCATGTGATAGAATATTATATCTACGGCTTTATTAATATTGCATTATATCTGCAATGTGGGTCGGATCGTAACTCGTAATTGAACCCCGTAAGACTTTGAAATCCAGCCTTCATTTTGTTGTGTTTCTATGATGACGATCTGGGTTTCCATTGGCTCCTTCTGAACCCGTAACTACAGGTTTGACTAATTGATCACCAACAAGACAACAAATTCAACGGTCGACAAATGGTTTACGGGTTTGAGTCTCAAGCTCGTAACTCGCAGCTAAACCTGGATGGGGCAAAACAAAGCAAACGCCCTATACTTTGTTTTCAGTTATTTGCCTGTGTCCTTTAGAGTCCAAGTTCACACTCTTGTTCTGCACGTCACTCCTCCGCTCCAAACTGCTGTATCTTTGTCTGAACCTTTCTTCACCTTCAGACACCAGTATGGACACTCCTCAGGTGTCCCTTTCCCAACTCCAACCATCTGTGCACACTTCTGGTCTTTTTTCAGCTCTAGTAACAACCTCTCTGTGTTTTTCTCTCTTTGCAGCTCCAGTAAACAGTATACACTTCTGTGAGTCTGTCTTCTGCTCTAAGATAACTTTTCACAGAGTTTACTCCCCAGCCTGTATGCCCAAACAAAGCCCGCACACTGCTATCAGCAGTGCATAAATGGCCGCGCCCAATTCCCTGCTCCGGGATTTTATCAGGTCTGATCAGGTGCAGCTAATCAAACTGCTCCAAGACTTAACTCTTTCACACCTCCTGGGGAAAGAGAGCTTTGGAAAGTCTGTGGCTCACAGATACATTTTGATCTGGCACAATACATGATTGTCAACTTCAGGTTTTTCAAAACAACAACAAGTAACTAAACTGTGTTTGCTATGGAATAAAGAGGTTATGTGTAATTATCAAGCTGAGCCGTTGGTTTTATGCATGTAAAGGAGATAATTTTTTCTTCTGAATATATGGAAAGTTGCACATGGCTACAATACTTTCTGTATTTCTACTTGTATATTTGGAGGGGTGCAGAGAGATACACAAGTTCTGTATGCCACTGATATATATACAGTATCTCACAAAACTGAGTACACCCCTCAATATTTTGTGTGGCCACCATTATTTCCAGCACTGCCTTAACCCTCATGGGCATGGAGCTCACCAGAGCTTAACAGGTTGCCACCAGAGTCCTCTTCCACTCCTCCATGATGACATCACTGAGCTGGTGGATGTTCGAGCCCTTGCACTCTCCCACCTTCCAAATGTGAGGGGTGTACTGACTTGTGAGATACTGTATGTTCTACATTTATTAATTCAGTATTTCACTTTCATGTTGTACCCTGTTTTGTAGGTGAAAACCCCCAGACTGTCACAAAGAGAGGAAAATTCATCCAGGTGGAGAGCGCAGACTTTGTTACAGTTATACTAAACTGCGAAGAAAACACCTGTTCTGCGCTGTTTGGAGACGGCACGGAGGTGCACGCACACCCTCAGGGCACATACCAGGTGAGACACTGCTCTCGGAGTGGGCTATCATGTCCATAGACCTTTCCTAATAAGGATAGTCCATTCTCTGATTGAGCGCCTCTTTGGTTTTCATTCACGCCACAATATGGCTTTTGTTTTAATTGTCCCCGTGCAATATTTGCCGTTCAACACAGTGCATGTCCGTGACATACTGAATATACACGTATACAACGCCACTTACACATAACGAGAATGCTCCTGATCTCTCCACCTCCTGAAAGAAGTATTGTGGCTGGAGTGGAACCAACTAGGGGAAGTTTAAAATTGAATACCACTCTCTGAAGCACTGAGATAATCTGCTGATACATTTGTTACTTGCAGGATACTTAGGTTTTCTCTGATTATTTATAATGTCTGGCACCATCCTGTGTCTCACTCAGATATGGTTTGTTATGTTCTCTTAATTAAAGTGTTCTCAATGTTTTTTGCTTGTTAAATTGTTAATTTAATGCTCTCTCTGGTATTATTCCATAGGTGTTCCCCTCGGCGTCCGGCTGTCTGACTATTACTCAGGAAGGATGCACAGTCTATTCACCAACAAGTTCCTCAGCCCGGGGCCCCCCCAGGCCAGACAACGTGCCCCCAGGAAGTTACATTATGAGCCACAGCGCAGAGGTGATCTGTGAGGTCCAGGATCCCGAAGGAAACCTCTTCCAGGTAAATCACAAAGAAAGACATCTCGGCTATACAGCACTGCTTCTTGAGTTTATCACAAATTATAATGTACATAATATGTTAGTGGTGTATTTATTTTCTCTACGTAAACTGTTATAGAGAATCATTATTACTCCTTGGCCACACTTACACCTTTAAGCCTGGATAGGAAGTCTCGGTAACCCTGATGAAACGAAGGGAAACGCACATTGGGTGAGTCGCGACGCTGATGGCGTCACTAGGATGCATTAGCGTATTATAGAGCGCGTGTGGGAGCTCCACTGGCTGAAATTTGCCCTCAAAGTATAAGAAAAGAGAGTAGAGAGATGATATAAGTACATTAATGGATTCCAATATAGCATTAGAAAGGAATTAGGACACGTAATATATCTAAATAACCTAATGTGATAAATCCATTCACTCTCAATCCTCCAAACAGATACTGGCCTAATAATAAATGTTACAGCCTTAGTGTTCACATCATGTTTTACCACGTATATCACTATTTATATTATTTTATTAATTTACAAGTGACTTGCCTGTCAAAAATGACAGGAAATAAAATTGTAAGGCAGGTAATGCTGTTTGCCACAGACATTAATTTTTTGGGGGGTCTGAGATCCTTCGGCGCTCATTGCGAGCCTCTTGTTTTTTTTATCAGAGGCGCTTTTGCTGTCATTGTAAGGTCGGCGCTGATCTGCTTTTTGCGCTTATTGCAAGGCTGTCCCCTGGTGTAGTTTGTGTGCTATGAACAGCGTTGGCGCTCGTTGTGAGGCGCGCAGTGAATGGCTTTAGCGTTTATTGCGATAGTGTTGTTTTTTTTTTGCGTATATGTATTTTTTTAAGCAATACATTAATAAATGAATATACTTTACCTATTTGTAAGTAATATATGCAGGAAGCAATGTGCTGAAGAGCTGACAATCTGTTTTGATGTTCCTGCAGCATACAATGTAGGTTTGCAGTGTTGTGGAGCTGAGGTGTAAGTGTCAGCAATGTGTGCAGTGTGTAGTGTAAATAGGCTGCGTGTGCGAGGGGAAGCCGTTTGTGTTGCTGGGTACTTCCGCATTGTGTAAGTTAGTGTTGTAAAATGGCGGCGAATGTGTATGTGGTAGGCGGGTTTGTACGATGAAGCGTCCTTGCTAATGGTGTATGTTGTAGGTCGTACGGGTTTTTGTAAAAGCTGTATTTGGTTTGTGGTATTTAGCGGCTTTAGGGGTCGTGTAGCCTCGTTTTCGGCTTAGGGGATTTTCGAGTGTCTAAACTGTGTAAATTTGCCAGAATTCAAGGTTTAAGCCGTGTGCAGAGGTCCTGGGTCCCCCCTTGGTGTGGGTAAAGTTTTTATGTTATTTTTGTGTGTATTTTTGTGTTTTTTTATGTTTGCCGCTGTGCGTGGGTTGTCCGTATTTTTCTAAGTCGTATTTTTTGTGTATGTCTGTAGTTAGTCATTGCGTGTTTTTTTTTTTTTAGTTTGTAACGGGTTGTGAGGCGCCGTAGAGCCTCCACCTCCGCAAATGCGGCCCTCTCCGAAAGTCGTAGGTGGTCGTAGGTGGTCGCAAGGAGCGCCTTTTCCTTTGGAGGCTCCCGTGTCGGCTGTAATGAGCCGCAGGCTCTCTGCAGGCCTTAAATGCGGACCCTCGTGAAGCGAGGGGCTACATTTGCGGAGGTGGAGGCTCTACGCCCGCAAGCGTTCGCAACAACCCGTATTGCTTTCCACTACACAGTACACTCATTCGCTGTATTTCTCTGGATTTCCATTGTTTTTTGCAGTGCTATTATAATTTTTTTTCCCCCTCACAATTTTAAATATAAGGAAATGTGTTTTACTGTATTCTGAATGAAAGTTACATTTTACAGATTTAGTCTCTCGTGAGATCAGTAAAAGGAGCGGCGCTGTATAACGGAGATCTCTTTCCTTCTGTGTGATTGGTGTATTTTCTCTCTCTGTAGCACCTTAGTATAAAGGATCCAATAGGCCTTGAAGTTATCCTATTTTTCAATGTAATGGACTAATATTATCACTAATATAGTTGTCGTACTGCAAGTTGGTGTGTAACGCTCGCAAAATTGCAAGTTGCGCATGCACCTTACACATTGCGAGGCTCGCATTGCGCGGCAAAGGGGGAGAGGGAGGGAGGGAGCGAGGAGAGGGAGGGGAAGGGAAGGAAGGGAAGGAAGGAGGAGGGAGAGAGTGAGAAGGAGGGAGAGAGAGAGAATTGCGAGTTGTGCACTACGCATTGTGCATTGCGACGCTCGCATTGCACGGCGAAGGTGGAGGGAGAGAGGAGAGGGAAGGAGAGGGAGGGAGAGGAAGGGAGGGAGAGGAAGGGAGGGAGAGGAAGGGAGAGAAAAGGAGAGGGAGGGAGAGAAAAGGAGAGGGAGGGAGGGAGAGAAAAGGAGAGGGAGGGATGGAGAGAAAAGGAGAGGGGAAGGAGAGGGAGGGGGGAAGGAGAGATAAAAGGAAAGGGCGAAATGGGAGAAGGTGCACAGAGAGATGGCGCAAAGACAGGCAGAAGACACAATTTTTAAGACAATATTATGCTGTCATTTTTATTAATAACCTTCATTTATACGCTCCACTCCAGCCACAATACTTTCAGAATTTTTGCACAGCTCTATGTACAAGTAGATAATACATTTAATACCAAGAGTAAATGACACCTAGCAGTATAACTGATGGATGAGGGGTCCCTTGAGCTGAGAAGTTATAGGAGTGGGTTGGGGTCAGAGATCAATATGGGAAATGAATCCAATGCAGGTTATAGGAAGTGACCGTTGGTCATGGCGGATACAGAACCAGCAGGACGATGATACCTGTATGTTGTGTGAGGGCTACAGGGGCTTCTATGACTACTTAAAGCTCTGAGAAGTAGGGGAGAGGGTGGGAAGCATCGCAAGAAACGCCATGTAGACAGGAAGGGGAAAGATAATGTCCTGGCCAGAACCAGCGGAATTTAGGTGGTGTCATAATTTTAATCTTTTACTGGTTCTGCAGAATACTCAGAATGAACTAATATATATATATATACACTAGCGACTTGCTGTCAAAAAAATGACGACAATAAAATTGTAAGGCAGGCAATGCTGTTTGCCACACAATGTAAGGCTTTTAGTCCTCTGAGTATCTTCGGCGCTCATTGTGAGCCCTGCGCTGAGTGCCTATGGCGCTCATTGCTTCTCCCCTTGTGTAGTTTTGCTCCTCTGAGCACCCTGGCCATTTGTTGTGATCTCCGCGCTGAGCGCCTTTGTCAAAGCGAGTCTCTCCTCTGCTCTGTTTTTTTTTTTATATAAATATATTTTTGTATAATAATTAATTAAATAATAAATTATTATACTTTACCTATTTGTAATGAATATATCCAGCAATCAATATCCTGAAGAGCTGACAATCGCTATTGTTTTCCTGCAGCATACAATGTACATTTGGACTGTTGCCGACCTGAAGTGTAAGTGTCAGCAATGTGGCAAGTGTGCAGTGTAAATAGGCTGCGTGCGCGTTGGCAAACCTTTTGTTTATTTGTGTAATGCGATATTTTAGATTCGTAATGTTATTAGTTGCAAAATGGCGGCGAGTGTCCATGTGTTACGCGGGTCTCGAGCATTTTCCATCCTTCCTAATAGTGTATTTTTACCTCGTACGTTCCTGGGTACAAGTCTTATGTGCCTGGCGGTGTTTTGCGTGTTTAGCGTTTGTGTAGCCTCGTTTTTGTTTTTTTCAGCGGTTATTTTTTGTCTTGCTTGGGCTTTTTTCGAGTGGCGAAACTCTGCAAATTCAGCCTAAATTCACGTTCCACCTCCCTCCCAGACGTCCCCCCCGTGCTGTGTGTGATGTTATGGGTTTTTTTTTGTATTTGTGTTTTTGGATGTGCGCGGTTCGGCCGTTAAGTTCGTATTTTTTGCGGGTCGTATTTTTTTCTCTGAGTAGCGGTTTCCTTTTCAAAGTGTTACGGGCCGTAATATTTTCAGGCGATTTTTCTCAAAGTGCTACGGGTCTCGCACTGGGAATTGTGTATTTGAGTTTTCTGTTGTTCTGTAGACCGCGGGTCGTAGATATGATGCTTAATGCATGCGGGTCGTAGTGATGAGCGCCTACAGTGCTCAGCTCTACCAGCACAAGGAACCCGAGCCTGCAGTTTTAACGTTGCGTTACCAACGGATTTTGGCAAGCCCGCGCTGCCGAGAACTATATATATATATATATTTTTTTTTTTTCACCATTGCCACCGATACTCTGTACAGCAGACACAATTCCGGCCTTTCAGGATATCTTAAGCATTTTTGTTCTCCTCTTAGGTCATGGTGAATGGCAGCACGTCTGCAGTTATATCCAGCAGTGACGAAGGAGAAGAACAAGAGGAGGGAAGTAAGGAGTCCGAGAGACTGGCACCCGGAGGCCCGAGGATGGAGGCACCCGAGGAGTATGATCTGCACACCCCGAGGTACAGGAAACATTGCTGGAAGCATCAAACCTATGTATAAGAAGTATCCGCGTCCTCACTAGATGTCCGAGAGGAGACCCCCAGCCGGACTGACCTGGCTATAATCTAAGAGTTTATTTTGTTCTGGTTTTACTGGACTGTATAAATAATAAAAAAAAGAGTTAAATGTGCTTAATCCAGCTACACCCCACCGAGGGGGCCAACTAAAGGCTAAGAACCATATGGGCCTCATTTACACAGCGATTAAAGTGATAAAGCCCGCAACCACATGGCCGAAATCAGAACCCGTAAACCATGCACCCGTAGGTAGCATTTTCATGGCACGGGCGTAAGTCACAGCTCAGACAGAGCGTCATGACGTCAGAAAAACATGGCGTTTAAACCACAATCAGTTAGTGTTTAGAAGTCCAATTTGCGATCAGACTTGCAATCCAGAAATGTTGCAATATAAAAAAAATCACTAAATCTACTATTCTAGTCCATGCGAGGTCATTGATATGTGTTAACCCATTGATTTCCAGGATTGATATAACATGGAAATTACACATAAAAAAACTGTCTTTCATCGCTTTCCCCGTAGTCTAAAGTCCAGTATTGTGTTTTTATTGGCTTCTACAGTGCTACGGACAGGAGTTTAACCCCCTTGCTAGTCCTATCTGGTAGTCGTAGGATTTTTGGCTAAAAACGCATCTCTTTACAGTAGCGTATCACCTTCCCCCCTAACACGCTTATCGCCTCTCTCCTCCTTTTACCCTCATTATACCTTAGATTGTAAGTCTGTGAGTTTCTATCCTAAGTTCTTTGGGAATTCACCATGGACATTGGATTCTTTGCCCTCCTTGCCTTGCTATATGTTCATTTGTATTTATCTTTGTCTGAACATCATTTACAGAAAATGACGGCGCAAAATAAAGGAACTATAATAATAATAATAATAATTTGCCATTTATGGGTTTAAAGGCAATTGCGGGCTTGGGGAATTGTTTCAATTTAAGCGATTGTAACATTTGCGGGCTTGAAAGATCAACATCTTAGCTGGGTCGGGGTTACCATTTTGACAGCGAGTAGGGATTTTCAGACTGTAGCAAATTTATTGCGGGTAGCTAGAAGACGTCAGTGTAATAGCTGTAGCTTTTGCAGGCCACATTACGGGCTTCAGCAACTACAATTTGGACAGTGTAACGAGGCCCCATAAGTCTGGGCTTTGCTGCTCCTCCGGGTCAGGGTATTTCGGGTTTGGATCACTCTATTCACTAAGACCAGGCTGATGTACTACAGGATATGGTTACTGTGCCCATAGACCTAACCTACTTAGGATGGTCTCGGAGCCTCTGATGTTGCCTCAAGTAATTGTGATACTTAAAGATAGATCTTCTGTCAATAAACCAGCGCCGCAGTCTAGACAAGGAAGCCCACGGACCACCCAATCCAAGATCCAACATAAGAATAGAGATTGCCACATGGCTCGTCCTTCTGACCCCCAGTTTAATGATTAGATGATTATTTTATTTATGCCCATTCCTCCTTTCCCCTCAGCCCTTCATATTCTGACCTGAAATTTCCCAGGGCTTGAGCTGTCTTGGTTCCCATAATAAGAAGTCATCCCCGCCTCCTCGTGCACAGCGATTCCACGCGTTACCTTCTTCATATTGTAGTAGCAAATATTCTTCTGTTCACATTTATGTACTTTTATTTTATTAAGAAGTGCTTTTAAGCTCTTTTTTTCTGCCTAAAACCTAACAAATAGTCCCTGTATGAGTCTGCCCTAACTAGCTGATGAAGACTCAGGCTGTGGAGTGTCTCATATTAGCCAATCAGTGACCATCTCTGAGCAACATAGTAATAACATCACATGGGTATAGTGCCCTTCTGAGCTCCCTCAAGCTCATGTACAAGGACCCAACAAAATATATTATGTTTAGAATCCCCTTTAGCCATTTTTTCATGTTCTGACCGGTCTTTATAGGTTTTTCATCATCCACTCCAATGGATCCGGCACTGAGCTCCTCCGTAATCGTGAAGCTGAAGATTATTTGGCTTCCTGTTACTGTGACCCAGCCACCGCGGTGCTACAGGAGCCGGCTCAGGAACTACCAGGTGGGGAAATGATCTCTGCGCTACCCTTGCACTCTGCGCTCATCGGGTTGGGTGTCCATGTGGAGAGGTGACCTGTATGGAACCATCATAGCTTGGAGAGATGTGGACCAGAGATGGATTTGTTTCATTATTATGCTTTATTTGTGACTCCCAATATATTCTGTATCGCTATACCAGGGTTGAGTACAAAGAGAGACACAAAGGCAAAATAAGGCGCCTTCTAAGCTTAACATCAAACGTACATAGAGCACCGACACAGGATGGAAAACTGACAAACTTACAGGCAGAAGGATAACCGTTATTGATCTGAATTGGCCACCTTTAGAAGTGAGAGGGTAGAAGACAAGACAAGTCTGCTGCTGTTAGGTGTAAAGCTCGCCTGGGTAGAACATGTGTAAAGTTTGAGGGTGTTTCCATTTAGTATGAGAGAGTTGGAAGGTGTCATGCTTTAGTGCTGCAGTGATGTGTAAGAAGTGTGAGAGTGAAGGTACAAAGAACAAGGGAGGGTGAGGTATGTGAGGAGAGTAGAGAGATAATTACAGATTGTGTCTGTAGCAGCTGTGGGAAGTGCAGATGATAGCGCGGAGTCCTGCACTATAACAGAACAAGGATCATAGGTTGGGTGTGGACAGGTTAGGTGGGAGGGAAAGCAATGGATGTGAGCTACGGTGGGTCTGTGTCCAGGGACTGAAGGAAAAATGATGATGTTGAAAGAACCAACACATTCTTAAAGGAAGACAGAGGGGGGTGGGAGGTAGGTGGCGGGAGGCGCATGGCAAAGAAAAAGAGGGTATGGCTTTGGTGTAGACCAACAGAGGGTAATTCTACCTCATGTAACTTTATGGTTCTCGGTATGTTGGTTATAGATGTGTGTGTTGTTTATATTTAGACCTTGTTCCTCCTATTCCAGGTGTACAGAACATCACTGTCCTAAAACCTTTTCCTAAAACCTCCCAATGGATCATGAAGAAAAAAATAGACACCCTGTTGCCCCCAAACCTTCTGTCTCGATCTTGGGATAACTTCCCCCCTGTTGAGGTTTGTCTTTGCTTATATATATATATGTATTTTTTTATTTGATCTTGCTTGCATTGTTTAAAGGACCACAAAAGTCTCCATTTGTGCTCTGCACCATCAGTTAGAGGAGGAAATCATGTGGAAAATGTGTTTACTGTATAAATAATAGGGCTGGTGCCTGTAACTGCTACATGTTGTATTATAGATTTAAACCGTTTAAAAGCAGAGCATGGTGGTGTAATGGTAAGTGTTCTGTATAGAGATGTTTTTCCATTGGTGAGTCATAGGATCAATTCCCTGCCTTCCATCTGTTTTTTGTTTTTGTTTAAAGGGATACTTAAGTTTCCTGGATTATGAATGTATCTGATAGGGGAGAATCAGTACTGTATGAAAAAACATTTTTGCATGAAAAAATTCCCAAATAAACATTCAAACACTTACCTTGAAGTTAGCAAATGTCTTGTAATTTCTGAAAATTAGAGTTAACACCCTCCAAACCCAGTCTAAATTAGCATAACATTTTAAATAATTTGTTTTGGTCAATCAGGTTAGCCGACCTGATTGGCCAAACATTTTTAAATTAACTCTGTGGTTCCTGTTTGTGCTGCAAAGCAGCCTGGGATATGTAGTGTATCACTATGTCAGCAGCAGCACATAGCACACATCACAGATAGAAAGCTGCAAGGAGATTGGCTGAGCAAGCAACAGCAGGTAAATTGTTGTTGTTCAGTCGCATCCGACTCTTCGTGACTCCATGGACCACAGCATGCCAGGTGCATCTCTGTCACTGCCCCCTCTGAGCTCCATCAAGTTCATGTTCATTGCCTCAGTGACCTCATCTATCCATCTCCGACTCTGTCGTCCCCTTTTTCTTGTACCTTCAATCTTTCCCAGGGAATCATGCCATATCATGATTGGCCAAAATATTTGAGCTTCAGCCTCATGATCATACCTTCTAGTGAACAGTTTGTCTTGATTTTCTGAAGTATTGATTTATTGGATCTTCTTACAGTCCAAGGGACTCTAAGCAGTCTTCTCCAACACCACAATTCAAAGGTGTCAATTTCATGGTGCTCAGACATCTTTATGGTCCAGCTCTCACATCTATATGTTACTACTGGGAATACCAAAGTTAGAACTATGCAGACCTTTGTTGATTATATGAGTTTAATATCTTTACTTTTTACTAGCTTATCCAAGCTTGCCATAGCTTTCCTGACCCAGAAGCAAACTTCTTTTAATTTCATGACTACAGTCACCATCTACAGAGATCTTGGATCCAAGAAAAATAAAATCTGTCACTGCCTCCACTTCTTCCCCGTCTATTTGCCAGGAAGTGAGATTGCCGTTTGCCCTGATCTTCGTCTTTATAACATTGAGCACCAGGCCAGCTTTTGCACTCTCTTCTTTCACCCTTATCAATAAGTCCTTTAGTTCCTCCTCACTTTCAGCCATCAGAGTAGTATCATCGGTGTATCTGAGGCTGTTGATGTTCCTTCCAGCAATATTGATTCCGGCTTTGTATTCATCCAGTCTGGCATAAATAATGGGTTAATATTGCTCCCCTGATGCTGCATGCTAATTGGGGGGATCAGATGCCTGTGTATACACCCCTATCTATCTATATATATCTATGTATCTATCTGTCTATCTATCTGTCTCTATCTATCTCTTATCTATCTATATATCCATCTATCTGTCTGTCTGTCTATCTGTCTATATTATTCAAAACAAATAAATAAATAATCAACAGTTACCTCCTATTGATATATGCAAAGAGCTTCTACACCTGATTCTAATCAGTATGCATTATTTCTGCGCGGTACAGCGCTCACAACGTGCAGCGCACATATCAGGGACCTCTGTGGTCCTTTAGCGCTGTGATGATATCCACACCGGCTTGGCGCATATCTGGAGATTTTTACTTCTTGCACAGACACTTTGCTCTTAAAATCAGTGCAATTATATATTATGAATTGTCTGGTCATGAGGGGGTCGCACGGTAATACTGCGCCAAAGTGAGCGTAACATTGTCTCTTATTATAGAACAACTGGTCATGGTCACTTTGTGTTACCCAGTGCGACGGATGGCGTTCGGAGCAAACACAATTAGATTTAGGTCATTGTATCAGTTAAACCGGTGATCGCAGTCATTTATTTATACACGAAAAGTAGCCATTAAATATGACTTTGTGCCCCGAGTTGTCTGCCGGCTGTCTCTTATTTATATGTTTACACTCTTTGTTTTTAGAGGAAGATCCCGGGACCCCCGCTGGGTATTGGTGTCTGGAAAGGTCTCTGTATTGGTAGCAAAGCGCAACCAGTCCCTCGCCCGCCTGTCTTAAAGTGCCCCAGTGCCCTCCAGATCCGCCAGCTCGTCCTGTATAAACCCATCAGCACCGCGCTGCGAGAGAGGCTGCAGCTGTCTCTGAAGGTGCGTAACAGAGGGGGACAGACACTCCCAGGAGACGTCCCATATATGTGTCTAATGGCGTCCGTAAATACAGAGGCAGCGATAATATGAAGTGGTGAATGGAGGGCCCCAGTTATATATATATAACACAAAAAAAGCTACGCTCATAGCCTGGCTGTTCCTTCTTGTATGTGACATCATAGAGACAGAAGACATATTTATACAGGACAATTAGCAAATCAGCCTCCTTACTGTGGGATCTCCATCTTGTATGCTGAACGTCTTCCTTTATTTTGGAAGTTTCCTGGAATTTAAAACATACAGTATATAATATACCTGTGTATCTATGTACTGATAAGCTCTGTATTTACTGCATAAAATCATACAAATAGTCCCTGTATGGGTCTGCCCACTCTGTACTGGTTATGCTGTGTCCCATACTAACAAATCAGTGACCATCTCTCAGCAATGATGCCTGCACATCCAGCCCTACAGAATCTGTGTCTGCAGACGCTGCAGTGGGCAGACCCATACAGGGACTATTTCTTTGATTTTATGCAGTAAATACAAA